>JANHFM010003336.1:47586-59073 GCA_032468115.1 Grayia smithii | reverse complement strand
GGTTCTGACAGGTTCTGGAGAACCAGTAGCGGAAATTTTGAGTAGTTTGGAGAACCGGCAAATACCACCTCTAGCTGGCTCCAGAGTGGGTGGGAATGGAGATTTTGCAATATCCTTCCCCCAGGAGGAAAGGGAATGGAGATTTTGCAGTATGCTTCTCTGGAGTGGAGTGGGAATGGAGATTTTGCAATATCCTTCCTCTGCCATGCCCACCAAGCCACGCCCACAGAACCAGTAGGGAAAAATTTTGGATTTCACCCCTGTCATCACCTCCACGCATCATGTTTTCGGCCTCTGCATGCTCCATTTAAGACCAATTCCTGGCTGCAGGGATTGCCACAGCACATCGCCGCTGATCGTTGCCTCCGTGCGTCACATTTTTGGCCTCCATGCGTCACATTTTTGGCCACTACGCATCACGTTTTTGGCCCATTCCAAGCAGCAGGGATCCCCGCCGCCAATCCCCACCGCCTGGAATGGGCTGAAAATGCGACATATGGAGGCCAAAATAGGGTGTGCGGAGGCAAAAAACACAACGCATGGAGGCAGCGATCAGCAGCGATGTGCTGTGGTGATCCCTGCAGACTGGAACAGGTCTAAAATGGGGTGTGCAGAGGCCAAAAATGTGATGCATTGAGGTGATGATCAGTTATGTACTATGGCAATCCCCACAGCCTGGAATGGATCTAAAATGGAGCATTCGGAGGCCAAAAATGTGATGCGTGGTGGTCAAAAATGGCCGAAGTGTGGGAGGTGGCAGGTGGGCAGGGCTTCAGCAACATTAGCTGTATAAGACGCTCAGACATTTCCACTCACTTTTAGGGGGAGGGAGTGCGTCTTATACTCTGAAAAATATGGTAAGTCACAAAATACCTGATTCAAAGAAACAGGAGGATGCTCCTCATTACCTCCTCTCCTTCAGATGCTTATTTTTCCTTCTTTTTTTTTTTTTTGAATCAAATTTTTATAAAGATGCATCGGAAGTATATGCAGTATATTGAATCATTTTTGGAGTTGGCATTTTGTTTTTCAACATGACTGCTTCCGATTTTTTAACAAGTTAAACGAATCAATAAATGTAACAATAACAATAAACAAAGCAAAACAAATGGAACCTGGAAAGCAGTGGTGGGTTGCTCCCGGTTCGGTCCGGTTCGCGTGATCCGGTAGCGGTGACGTTATAAGCTTACATTTGTTGGATAATGATGCACCCGAACTTACATTTGTCGGGTAAAACCCCCGAAACTAGTGCTCTGTGCACGCAAATCGCGCACATGTGCATGCAGCAAGAGAACCGGTAGTGAAGGTAAGTAAAATCCACCCCTGCTGGGAAGGTCCAAATGCATGCTGACATTGTGAGCATTAGAATGGCAAGAGAGATGGGTATAATCTTTCCATAAATCGTAATAAGGTTTTTGGAATCTGAGTGCTAAAACTGAAGAATATGTTGGGGGGGGGTTATAAAAAGGTATTTAAGCTAATCCTACTGGGTCTTTTCACAACCATATGGTATTTTATATATTTTTTCCTTTCTTTCCCAATGAGTACTACGTGCTTCAGAGCTTGATCATACAGACAAAATCTTATGCTTCTAAATCCTAACATTTGCCTTACAAACTTTTACTGTTATTTGAATTCTTATGTCAGATTCACAGCTTAGAAGCATTTGTTTTCTCATTGGAAATATTTCGTATAAATTGCAAATTTATCTCCAGCTATAATGTTATAATATTCCAGTCTTTTGCTGATTTAAAATAATTGAAGCATCTTGTGATCTTATATGCTCAAAAAACCACCTGAAAGAAAATCAACATATACAGGTAACTTTAAATTTGAAATATATCGAAATAAAATTTTTAAGGTATTTTCCGAAAGCATTCGAAATTTTTTTCCCTCTTTAGGAAGGCCATCAAATCCAATATATTTTTATTCAAATATCATGCTCTCAAGTCATGAGCTTTTGTTTTTCAAGTAACTTTCATGTATTCACAAATGCCATACTGCAATCATTCATAAGCGATCTACACCCAAGTTGCCACTCAGACTTCATTTAATCTCTGCAACATTTACTAACTCATCACACTAAAAATGTTCATGGTTGTTAACAAGTTTTGAAAGATTTAAACAAAGAAAATAATTCCAGAGAATTACAATTGAATCCTATATGTGACAACCAAGCAAGGTAAAAACTTAGTCTATAGATTACATTTTTGTTGTAGAAAAAATAATAATTGTACAGTCCTCTACAATATAGCCGTTAATTACTTTCCCTGAACTAAATTATGTTAACCACTTGGAAATATTTTCCAAAGAACAGGCAAAAAGGGCCAATCGCAGCTCAGTAGAAAGACACCTGGAAAATAATTCATAAATCTGGTATAAGGTAAACCTATGATTGCCAATAGGTGCTACTACTAATTTGAGATAACTGCCTTGGGCAAGTCAACATCTTGAGCTTAATTCTTCATTCTCTTATTGTACAATATATAACTGGCACCATTACAAATTGACGACTTAGAATTTGTGTTAGAGCTGTATAAAGTATTTGAAAGAGGTGGAAATCTCACACAAAGTTTTCATACATTGTTCCAGATTGTCTGCATGTACATGCACAGAAAGGGCTCCACTTGTGCTAACACGTCTTGCTAGCTCATCTTTTGGATGCTTCATACAGTCCTAATTTGCATAGTGCTTTAAAAATTTGTAGAAGTTGTAAACTTCATTTTAGTTAACTCCTTTCTAGTTTATTGCTTTAAATTTTATCTTGTCAACTGTTTCATAAGCTGCTATAAAAATATTTTAAATTAATTTAACAGAGGACTTAATGTATAATGTAATATAATCCAACCTCTAAGGTAAATCTATATGATCCTGCCAAATTGCATTTGGAAGGCTAAAGTTGAAAGAGAATGGCTTGCTTAAGGCCACCTTAATTGTTTGATGTCAGAGAAAAGATTCATACCTTGAACAATGAACAGCTATAGTCACAGCAGAGCTGAGTTTCAGCAGGTTCTGACCACTGGAAATTTAGAGTAGCTTGGAGAACCAATAAATGCCACCTCTGACTAGCCCCACCTCCATCTATTCTCTGCCTCCCGAGTTCCAGCTGATTGGGAGGAAATGGAGATTTTGCAGTAACCTTCCCTTGGAGTGGGGAGGGAATGGAGATTTTACAGTATCCTTCCTATGCCAGGCCCACCAAGCCATACCATGCCCACCAAGCCACATCCATAGAACCAGTAGTAAAAAAATTTGAATCCCACCACTGATATACCAGCTTTACATGACTCATGCAACTGAAGCTAGGAGTGCTGTCATCAGCTGTGTAACTCAGGACTAGATGTTTGGACAACTAAGTGACTTAATAATTGAATGGTACCCATTCAGGTGTAGTTTATTGGCATCAGCTATAAAAAAAACATATGTGATTGTATACAATAATCTTGGCCTTGAGATGGTCAGCACAAATTTCAGCTGAACAAATGCAAAAGCTTTCACAGAGCTTTCATAGAGAAGTGTCACAAGATATCTGATTATTTCTACCAGAATGTGAAAGACTAGATCAACAACAAATGAAGCAGAGGTGGGTTTCAGCAAGTTCTGACCAGTTCTGGAGAACTGGTAGCAGAAATTTTGAGTAGTTAGGAGAACCGGTAAATACTACCTCAGACTGGGCCCACCCATCTATTCTCCTTAGTCCCAGCTGATAGGGAGGAAATGGGGATTTTGCAGTAACCTTCCCCTAGACTGGGGTGGGAATGGATATTTTACAGTATCCTTCCCCTGCCATGCCCACCAAGCCAAGCCAAGCCATGCCATGCCACACCCACCAAACCATACCCACAGAACTGGTAGTAAAAAAATTTGAAACCCACCACTGAACTGAACCTGTTAATATGCGCTTATCCAGCAATAGCCAGGACCCTAATTTTGATACAGGATTTTTCTGGCAGTCTCAAGCGCAACAGCCTCAACTTGGACCAGTGTTTGGTGTTTTGTCCAGGAGAAGGAAGATTGTTTAGTTGGCTCAGTCAATAGGGCAAATGACTGCTAGTCCAAAGAAGGCTAAATTGAGATTATCAGTACTGAACTACAAAATCCAGCTAACCATTAAATTACAAGACTTAGTTTTGTTTCTTCTTGCTATCTAAATTCTCTTTTTCTCTTTATCGAAACAGCCAAAACATTGTTTTTATCAAAGCAAAGGTAGCCTGAAAATGAAAGGACATCTCAACATTTGGTAAGGAAGTAAAAACTATCCTTTTTCGATAGATTATTTTTTATATACTAATTTTTGGGAGATTTGTTATCAAATGGGTTTAATCTTATTAGATTTAAGCTTTTAACTTTTTTATGGCCTAGAACAGTGATGGCAAACCTTTTTGTCGTTGCATGCCAAAACTCTGTGTGTATGTGCGCACAACAGTGCGTATGCATGCCAGTACCCATAATGCAAAGCATACCCCCACATGTGCATGTGTACACGCCCCCCACATGCCCCATTTTGGGCCTGGAAAGCCTCCTGCACTAAACTTTGCCGTGTGAACAGCCTGCCAGCCTCGTGAGAAAACATTTGGCTGCCGAAGCTCTGGCTTTCTTTCCTCGATCCTTTCCCCTCCTCCTCAAATGAAACAGCTGCTCTGAGCCTTTGGCTGAAACGAGGTTTTGTGAACCTATCCAATTCCGAGTATTTATTCTGCCTCACTAGGGGTAAACCAAGAGTGGCTGGCGGGATTGTGAGAAAGGGGGAAGGAGAGAGTTTGGATCGGTTTCCTGCCCCCCCCTCCAGCTCTACCGTCTTTTCCCCTGAAAAAATGTTTGGCTCGTCGATTCCTCCACCCAGGAGTGGGGAAGATGTACTCCCAACACCCATCAGCATTCTTGTGAGAGGAGAGGAGCTCTCCGCTCGTTCACATGGGCGGCTTCAGCTGCTGCCCACTCACAGCACTCACAGCAAGGCAACTGAGGAAATGCCCACGTTTTGTAGTAGCAGCGGCGGCAGCAGCAGTAAAGCCATTGCCCCCCACCCCGAGGCCTGCTGCTCCCAACTTCATCCTCTCGGCCATGGTGCTCTTACCTTATGCAGTGGCAGCACTCCTCCTGGCCGTGCCTTGCAGGCCAAAAGTGCAGCCCAGAACACCCAAGTGGGGGCTGTGTGCTTTTGCCCCGGCAGCACCAGCAGAGCCACAATCTGCCAACCACCACACGAGCACCAATGAGTGGCCGCAGCCCAGCCATGCAGCCTGCCCCTCTCGGGGACTGCAAGCTGGCTTGCCCCAGTCGGCCTGACTCACAACCCCACCAGCCGCTCTTACCTTACACGGCGGCACCTCCTCCTGACTGAGCCTTGCAGGCCAAAAGCGCAGTCCTGCTCCTCCAAGTGCCCAAGCTGGCCAGTCGCTCTTGCCTTTCCCCCTGCAGCTGCCACTGCTGCTGCTCTTCTGGGGTAGTGCAGCTGTGCAGTAGGAATGCCAGAGATAGCGCACTGGCTGGCTGGTGGGTTTGCCATTTCCATTGCTGGTCTTCACACGTGCATGCAAACCAGAAACCAGAAGACCAAGTGGCTGATACACATGTGCATTCCTGACACAGGAAGATCATCTTCCTGGAGCGCAAATGCACAATAGGCAGATGCTCTTCTGGTTTTGGGTGCGCCAAGGTCACTTTACGCATTGATTTACTTTTTTTTTTGCAACTGCTGCATTTTGCTATATTTTTCTCCAATAATCATATGTAAAAACAAATATTTATATCAATATCAGTATGCATCTATTAATATATTCTTATAGACCTTTCCATTCAAAAAGTTATAATGAAAATTTCCATATTTCACTAAAATAATAAAAAATTAAAAAAACAGGGCAAAATGTGCAAATGGAATATTGTTAATTCTAGATCTCCATTAGCTGATCAGTACATTCTACGTGCTTCTAAATTCATTTCTTTAATTGATACATTTTCTAAAATGTTTAGGAATATCTATCTTTTTGAAAGTAACATAACATCACCCAAAAACATTTGTTAGAGGGCTGTAAAATCTAGTCAGAAAGCACAAATTTCATAGAAAGGAAGAATGGTGTGGTTGAAGTCAAATAATTTTCTGAAGAATCATCAACCCTTCTGCAGCTCCTGCAAAAAAATTAATGGAATCCAAATGAAAGGTTGGAGGAGGACAAAAAAAATTGCCTAAATCTCTAAATATATATTTGTTTATTGGCTTTGTAAAGTCACCTAATCTCCAAATGACTCAATATATAGGAAAGGTCGCATAAGAACATTTTTAAAAAATTGAATCTATAGTTGTGATCTCACTCCCTTTTTCCCCTTCCCCAAATTCAGTCTTTCTCACTCAGTTCATTTTATCTATTATTACATTATTAAAATTCTGTCTCATTCATGCACATTTCTCCATGTTCTCTAATACTTCCACTGAATTATTTTATTGTTTTTCTAAAAGCTGCATTCTCCTCCTTTATCCTAGATCGCCTCCCAGCCTTCCCCATCAAAATTCCTGTTTCCTTGGTACCATTTCACATTTACTGCTTCATGTCATCCAGGGTCCTCCCTGCTAGCCTGACTACTATATGAAAATCTTCCTATGTCACACTGACTGGAACAGCCTCTATTCTTCCTTTGAGTTTTCTTTTTTGGTAGCTGAGTGTGTTTCAAAGCAAAACATTGTCTACTATTTTTATCTTCCAAGAATTTTTCTACAGTATAAAGTGGCTGAAGACTAGCTCTTCATTTGAATGTTTCTACTAAAGCTACCTGTTCTAAATAAATAAAATGAAATTTAAAAATAAAGATTATCAGCAACCAATTCCAGGAAGGAAATTGCATATACCAATGTATCAATGTTCATATACCAATATACCAATGTAAGCACCACAATGCTTACCCCATTCAATATTTCATTCATTCATTCATTCATTCATTCATTCATTCATTCATTCATTCATATTCATTCATTTCAGCCAACAATTACCCAAACTCTACTGCTTTGTAACCTTTTAGTCTTAATTACTATATTGTGGGCAGTTTCCTGTGGCTTTTGATAATTTATCTGCCATTTCCATATCACACATATTTTTTTTAAAAAAAAGAACGTTGATGATTATGTTCTTCAGTACGTACTTAAACCTATTATAGATGTATCCTAATATCTGCAAGTTTATTTAAATTCATCTCTCATTTGTTTCAGGTTTGCTTTGTTCAACATCTGCTATATGGCAGAGAAGCCCATTCCATAATAGTTACATCATTACCAAATTTTTAGGTGAAAACAAAAATCTCTCACTGGAATAATGGGGAAGGGAGAAGATAAGGAGAGGGGAAAACCTGGACTAAGCAAAGTCTCCTTTGCCAGGAAATTATTATTGTTTTTGCAACAGATGTTTGCTCTCACAAGAAAAGGGGGAATGGATTTTTTAAGAATCCCTTCTTTCAAACTTAAAATATTTCTTGTTGAACAAAATATCTTACTAGTTTCCATCAGCTATTATGAAATGAAATGTTAATCATCTCTCTCATACACACACAATGTTCTAATGCAGATATACTACTGGGGTCAGATAACAGCTGTATTTACACCCATCTCATTGAGCCAGTCATTACAGTATGTGTGTATAACAGACACAGCTTCTCTGTAACATGTATGTAAATGAGTTACACTTACAAATAACATGCTGCTTACACCTTTTATGTGATGAAGTGGGTTGAAATCTTATGTGCTAAGAAAATTCTGCAGAGTGCATACAGTGGGGCACTTTATCCTTCCTTTCCACAACCCTTGAAGTGATCCTGCTGGATCTCTTTGGGCAATGGTGGGAAATCTGAGGTCCTAGAGCTGCATATGTCCCCAAATTTCTCTTTTGCAGCCTTTGGAGCAGCTGCAACCACAAATGTTAAACACTGAATGCAGCATTTAGTGCCATTTTAAGTAACAAACACATTCAATAGACTGCAAAGAATAAAATAAACAAATTATGTTTAGAAGGAGCCAAAACAAAATAATCTGAGCACAGAAATATGTATAATGAGGCCAAAATCATTTTGCAGCTCTCAGGTCCTGAAAGAATTTAAAATGGGGTCCTTACTCAACAAAAGTAATTTACACCTCTGGTTTTGGAAAACTCATGAGATCTACTGATTGTTCTTCATTGGAACCCAAGATCAATCATAGTATGAAGGACACCCAAAAAGGTAGATGGTCCTCTTCAGGCTGAGCAAAACCGTACAAACCTACAAATCTAGCATTTTGAGAATTGGGCATGTGGCCCTGTATAAACACTACCAATAGAGGCTTCAAGCAAGATGCTAAGAGAGTGGTTGTCTCTCCCTCAAAATGTTTTTTTTTCCCTGATCCTGAATATCAAACTTTTAGCAATATTATTGATTTGCTATTTCAGACATAATCAGTCTATAAAGAAGCAAAATGAGTTCTCCGACAAACTCCGGCTTGTTTTTTTTGTTTTCTTTTTTTCCTCCTAAAGGACTTACTGCAAAGCAAACCATGCCGTTCAAGCATACCTTGAGCATACTATTCCCGAGCGTATCCAAATGTCACTTTCAAGCGTCTTCTTGACAATGCGAGAGATATAACCCGGGAACCGTAGCATTAGATTAGGTACTTACCCCATAGCACAAAGGCGAAAAGTTGGGCCAACCGCAACGCACGACGCTCCATCCCTAATATTTCGGCAGCACGAGGCAACACAGCCAGCAGTCTGAGCCAAAGGCAGCGCGCATGAGGCCCTTTTCGAGCAGCCTCGGTCAGATCTTTTATTCGGCACTCTTGCTAGTGGAGAACCGACCTTCACTCTACTGTATGAAGTCCTGAGCGGGAACTTGGGCTTCCAAGCATCTCGCTCGCACAAAATCCAACCCTCCTGCTCCTCCCTCTTCCTCCGCCGACATATAAGCAGCAGCAGCAGCAGCAGCAGCCGCCACCAACTCAGCTCGGAGTGCCATTGCTTCCTGCGTCCCTCCTCCCCAGCCTGGTTTGAGGAGGAGGTGGAGATATCCCCGGACGCTCCAGGGAAAAGATAGTGCAGCCCGGTGTTACCAGCAAGCACTGCCAGCTCGGCCCTTGGAGGGGAGCAGCCGGTGGAATGCCCCTTTCTTGTCTTTCTTTTCCCCGCCCTCTGGGCCAAACCCGCTACTCTTCTCTTCCTTTTTGCGTTCTGTCCGCTTCTTTCATCCCTCTATATTTTTAGAACACCTCTTGATCAACGGTACTCTGTTTTATTTTTATTCACTTTAACATTATCTGTCTTGAACAAATTGCTGTGTACCTAGTAATTAGATAATTCCAGGAGTTCAGGTAAGATAAACTTTTGCCAGGGTAGCTAAGATGAAGCAGGTGGCCAAGACACTCCTGATAGCATCACAATTTATCATAATGGGTGCCTTTCGGGGCACAGGATAAATGAGCTGGCACAGAGCACCCACAGACAATTTTATAACAGCTGGCTGAGTATAAGTTGACAGCACCAATTAATCATAACAAAATGCTGCAGCATTTAAAAGGAAGTAGGAGGGGGATTTTATTATTCTTGTTAACTTTTCATCATCTTACATCATGAATAATCAGGCCTGAAAACAGAAGCCCAACCTCAATGTCTGCTTGTGTGTCTGTGTATGAGACAGAGACAGAGTTCAATCTTGATTTTTCACATGTGAAAGCATATTCAATATTTGCTTTCCAAGCTTTACTTTTTTCCTAAGAAAAGCCACTGAGACATAGTGGAGATAATATATTGATTTCTGATTTTGAGAAGAAATTATCTATTTCTTAAATAAAGAACCAAGAAATAAAGTAAAAAATCTAAGCTATGCTTGCAGGGCTATATCCTTATTCCGTAGCAGCAGTAACTCAGAGTAAGCAAGAGCAGCCCAGAATACTTCAAAGCCAGTTACACAAATCAATATTATTTTACAGTTTCACACTGCTAAAATACATTTAAGAATTGGGCAAGCTGCCCCACTATTGTGCTAGTCACTGGAATTTATCGTTCCTTCTCTGTGTTAACCTCAAAACCAAGGGAAAAGGAAAAGTATGAATCTTAAGAAATTTAATTCTAATAATATTGAAGGGTTATTTTTTGTATTTAATGCACAAAGGAAGGTTTGGCTAAAATATTGCTTACTTCAAAAGTTTCTTTTGAAACCTGGGATGAGGCAAGATTGCTGCAGAGGTTGCTTCACTGAAAAGAAGCATTTATCAACAGGATGGTCCTTTTCCATGATCATTTATTGCATGATGGATGTAGCCTTTATTCTGGATGAGTTTGATTTGGACCTCCTAGTATGTATTCAAAGAGGAAGAGGCTATGTGCCAGAAGAGAGAAAATGTATTCTCTTGGGACTACTCAGTCAAATAAATTATGTAGTTAATGGTTATGTATGGAAAAAGAGTAAAGGGCAAGTCTTACTAGCTTTTGACATATAACAGGCTACTGAATTGCCAACCATCCATGCATGATGTCCATGGACATGTAGTAAATGTTTAAGGATAAATCAAGCCTGCACAACTTGTAGAGAGTAAAGAGCAACACTGATAATAAATTAAGAATGTATTAAAAATAATAGCAGGCTATAAAGAAATACCTGGCACACCAATCAGCTGATTGATAGCTAACAAAGGCAGAAGTTTTGGAGCTAGTGGTTATAAGGCCTGTTGATTGGGTTGGCAGTGAGTCTCCATAGCTGAGAACATGGTTCTCATAGTATCTTTCTACATTGACTTCAGTGTGTTTATCACTACACTTTGCTTGCTTTTTAAGTAACTTGAATTGTTACTTAATAATTGTTACATTATCATGTGAGCCCATATTACTTTTGTCAACGTGACTGTTTTATGTTATGGGTTAGTTTGCATTTTCACAAATTCTAGAGAACTTAATTTTGAAACAGTTTTTTTAAAACAAAAACAAAAAGCATATCTCTTACTCTTTGGGATTTTGTTGTAAACAGCTCAGAATCATTACAGAGTAAAGTAACCCCTAAATAATTCTGGCTTAGCTATATAGCTTACTTACATCAGTTTTTCTTACTATCAGATGAAAATATCTATATAAAGAGATAAGGTTTTACTGACTTCAGAATCTTATTAAAAGATTAAGTATTTTCTTTAAATTCAATCTCCTGAGAATTACTCAAATCAAGATCCCAGATAGCATGTCATATTGTTTTGTGTCTTTTTAAAAAGGAATTTTACATGTGCTCTAAAATTCAAGCAGCACAAATGTTGCTAGTTGAGGAATAAATTGATTTGTAATCTTCATTTTCCTATTTCTTTGAATCCTTCCCTTGAAACACTTTCCCAAAAATATATTGTAACATATTGTTGGAAGAAATTTCCTTCTGGGTTCTGCTCCAAGTGGGGAAAAAGACACTGGAGACGTGGAGACTGCTTGGAAAGATGGTTTAATGGTGGTCAGGAGCACATGGCTTGAGTTCCTGAGCAGACAAGAAGGACTGAGATCT
>JANHFM010003336.1:32798-43488 GCA_032468115.1 Grayia smithii | reverse complement strand
TTATGCTATACTGGTATTTTATTAAATAATATTTTACCACACCATTTGGTTCAGAATACTTTTTTCCTTGTTTTCAATCTCTAAAATCTAGGTGTGTCTAATACTCCGGTGCGTCTTATACTCTGAAAAATATGGTATATCCAAGTAACTCTTTTTGAATCAATAGCATTTTAGTGCAAGACATGTTTTCAAATATTTATCAATGAAAAAATATTATCTTTGCTCACCTTTCCAGTCAATAATATTTCTTCATGTTCATTCTGCTGCATTTCATTTCACAATTATTAATAAATTAAGTAATACTTCTCTGATTCCTACGTGTAATGTTTAGTTTCTGAAAGTAACTTGTTTCTCAGAGACATAAAACAGTTCATTTGGAATTAAATTAATTGTTTTTCAAGTTAGTTTTCTCGGAGGCAGTTCCAATTTGGATTCATTGTCTTGGCAGCACATACAATCTGAGCTTTTTTTTGTCAGTAGTAGTTTTATTTAATTGTATTGTGGAAATATTTGTAAATTACAATACATAATGTAATGTGCCATAAATTTTTGCAAACTGGTGAAATACTTCATTTATGATGATCAAAATTAAACCTATAGGCATTACCATACTTACGAACAGGTTACATTCTGAGCAGATGTTCACAATTTTTTTCACAAATTCAAACTAGTATAAAAACACAAACATGTAGAATTCTTACCTTACATAAGTTGCAAGCTTGCAGTAAAAACTGATGGTGATGGTATTGGCTTATCCTGCCAGAAATGAGATGGCTCTTTTCTTCATCTTCCAGAAGAAGCAATCCAGTGAACTCTGGATAATATCCTTCCTCTTTTCCTCATAGATGAGACTGTATCATGGTCAGCTGCAGACATTTTCATGAAGAGTTTGACAATAGAGTCTTGTGTTTTGGACAATGACAGCACTTGTCTATCATGCTGAACCCTCTCTGCCATCAGCTTAGCCTGGAACTGTTTTGGTGATGCAATTTTTCCTCATTTTTACTAGCTTTCAAATTTCATGAGATCTTTGTTGGAAAATTCCTCCATGTGTGCAATTAATTGCTCATCTCCAGGTCGAATTGCCCTGCTGAGGGCAACCAAGTTGCTAACTATTCTCTGCAACTACCTTCTGCCGTTTCAAACCTTCAAAGATCATGATTGACCTCACAGATATTTCCACACCCCATTCAAGTTGGCAGAGGTAACCTTGCACCAGGCTGCATCCTTGTTCTTGACAGTCACTAGATGTAGGACTTCCAAAACTGGTACAAGGTCTCTGGGAATCTGTTTTGGTTGCTTGCCTGAATGTGCAATGAAGAAAATATTTTTTGAAGGTTGCTATCATTTCCTGGTCCATAGGCTGTAGGAGGGAAGTGGTTACATAGACAGATACACAACATTCACATTTAGGAAGAAATCAACTGGGTAAAGTGGATGACATGAGGCACTATCCAAAATCAGCAGAATCTGGAATGCAATGTTTTTCTTGGGACTTCTTCCCACTTCCAAGGCAAAATGTTAGAAGAACAAGTCCTCAAAGGTGAGCTTTTTTGTTAGCCTTCCACATAACTGGAAATTCTTTCAGATGTTAAGAGCTTGTGGATTCTTGGAGTTGTTGACTACTAGTAGTTTTAGGGTCATCACCACAAGCATTGCCATTTAGCATCACAGTTAGCTTATCCTATGCAGCTTTGAAGACTGGTGGTGTCTTCTCTTTTTTGCTGATATAGATTCTTTCTGGCATTTTCTTCCAATAAACCCTATTTCATCCATACTGAATATTTGCTAGAGCAAATAATCATCTTCCTTGAACTCTTTGAAGGTTTCTGGGAGCTCAACTGAAACCTGATCTGCACTCTTCATTTCTCCATTCATTTTCACATTAGGAAAGTTCTTATGAGCCTTAAAACCTAAGGCTAACCTTCTGTTGCAAGTCATGAAGCAAGCCATTGCCTTCTCCTGAATGAGTTTTAGAATAAACTGCACATATCACTGATGTTGATATTCAATGCTGAGCAGCATCTCTAACTCTTCCATTATAGAAAATAGAACATAGAATAAGAACTGTAAGAGACTTGGAGGTCTTCTAGTTCAACCCACTGCTCAAGCAGGAGACCCTATACCATTTCAGGCAAATGATTGTCCAGTCTCTCTGAAAGCTTCCAGTGATGGAGCCCCCACAACTTCTCAAGGCAAGCTATTCCATTGGTTGAGTGCTCTTACCATTAGGAAATTTCTCCTTAGTTCTAGTTTGCTTCTCCGTTACTTTCCAACCATTGTTTCTTGTCTGCCTTTTGGTGCTTTGGAAAACTCTTTGACACCCTCATCCTTTTAGGATCCCCTCAAATATTGGAACACTGCTATCATTTCTCTCCAGTTTAATAAAAAGTTCATTAAACTAGACATACCCAACTCCTGTAATCATTCTTCGTATATTTTAGCCTCCAGTCTCCTAATCATTTTTGTTGCTGGTATCTGCACTCTTTCCAAAGTATCAACATCTTTTTTGTATTGCGATGAACAGAACTGAATGAAGTATTCAACAGTGTGGTCTTACTAAGGCTTTGTAAACCAGTACTAGAACTTCACATGATCTTGATTCTATCCCTTGCTAATGCAGCCTAGGATTGCATTGATCTTTTTGGTTGCTGCCACACACTATTAGCTCATATTTAAATGATTGTCCACTAGGACTCCAAGATCCCTCTTGCAGTTACTAGCATTAAGCTAAGTTTCACCTAATCTATACCTATACCTTCTTGCCTTTCTTACCTTATTTCTATCTACGTTGAATTTCGTTGTTAGATTAGGCCATGTTCAAGTCTGTCAAGGTCTTGAGCTTGTCTTCTGAGGCTATTCCTCCCAGCTTAGTATCATCTACAAATTTGATGCATTCCCCTTCAATTCCCTTGTCTAGATCATTTATGATGATATTGAGGAGTATTTGGCCTAAAACAAGACCTTGGGATATCCCACGGTTTACTTCCCTCCATGTGGATATAGTTCCATTGAGGACAATTGAGTTTGACTTGTCAGCCAGTTAAAACCCCACCTGGTGGTGGTGCTGTCTATTCCACATTTTATTAGCTTGTCAGTAGTTGTGGTCTACTTTATCAAATGATTTACTGAAATCTAAGTGTACTATGTCCCCAACATTTCACAGATCTATTAATCTGGTCACTTTGTCAAAGAACGAAATAAGATTTGTTTAGCATGATCTGGTTTTGACTATCACTTTTTCTTTTCTCTTGCCTGTTATCATGGATAATATAGGCACTGAACTTTTCAAATGTTCTATAATTTTGTTTTTGTTCTTAATGATTGCTCCAATTATGCAATGGTTCACACAAAAGAAACATGACATGTTCATCATTTCCTTCTTCCCCCACATAGCCACATTCATTTCCATCTTGATATAATGGCATTTCTTTGTGCACTATGTGCACACACACACACACACACGGTACTTCATTGCAGACATTCATTGCCAAATACCACATACAACTAAGCAGCAACAGTACTAATCTGTGTCCAACTGGATCTGAGAAGAGTACATGAAAGGAAGATTGGAAAAGTTGAGAGAAAGCACGAATTTGAGAAAAGATTAATTTTCAGCGAGCCACATATGCATGTGGTGTGATAGAAACTAACTCTTTCCCGCCTTCTCCTGACTTCTGGAACCTTCTAGGATGGACTTGTGAATCAATTGGTTCATATCACTGAAAGTTTACAACTCAAAAGTTTGTAAGCAGAGCAATATCTGTATTGATAGAGTTCCCATCTGTATATCATCACTTTGTACACAATTTCAAAATGTTTTTTTAACTTCTTAAATACATCTTGTAAAGTGAAATAGTACTCAAAAATGTTCTTTAAGGGCATTGCCTAACAAATTTCCTACAAACTATTTTTACATGATAATGTAAATTACAACCATATCAACACAGAGTATTAAAACAGTTTTATTTGTAGATAAACACAGAAAAATGAATCTTTGACTTTATATAGTAAAACTACCTTTCATTATCATAGAATGCAGTCTTTGGTGTAAGCAAGAATACTGTTACATTCCATAATTGTTATGAAATCTGTTAAAGAATTGAAGTTCTATATTGCAAAGATTTTAAAATCACATAATTTTGTAATTTCCAAAATAGCAATATCATATATGTAATAGAAAAAGTTGCATTAATTTTACTGCGATACATTTTAATTGACAAGCCATGTTTGAGGAACTGACTATTCAATTTATGAATATTTTTCATAAATATTCATGGAAGTTTTTTTAATAGCCAAGGAGCCATGGCTTCACACTCTAACAATAGCTTCAGTTCAAAAAATCATAAATACAGAATGTAGCCATAACAAATGGAAACAAATATAGAACATTAGAAAGTACTATTTATTGTGATACATGTACCAAATTAAAGCATACATCAACATTATTTTTAACATGTAAATATTTTTCTTATTATCAAATATAACATAATTTTGGTTAATTCTATTATCTACAGGATTAGGAGCTGCTTATATGCAGTGGCAGACCAAAAAAATTAATTATGTTTGATGCAAGAGAGATATCATACGTTAAGTAGAGAAAAGCAAATCACTTAATAGAGTAAGGCTATGATATTTAGACATTCATGAAAAGTTCCAAAGTACCTTCAAATATACAATTTATAGAATAGACTTTGAAATAGTATTCTTCTTCCAGAAGAACAAGCACCTTTAACATATCTAATTGGTCCTTCTCCTGCAGCCCTTTATATAGATTATTCCACAGGGTTAAATAAATCTGCAGAGTAAAGTTATATTGCACAAGAATAAATCTATTTCTATAATATTGGGGCTAGGCCAATGGGAGAATAGGCATAAGAAGCTGTAAAAAATCCTACTCTACAGATATTCTCTTAAGAAAAGATACCTGAAATTAACTGAAGACTGAAGATACAGAAGACTGATGTAGAGATCATAGTAACATTGAACTTATAGAAGAGTGCTTAGAAATTTTCTGAAAAATATTGAAATATAAATCATAGTTAAATGGCAAAGGTCTGACATTGAATTTGCCAACTTATGAAGTAATAAATTAAATTACCTGTCTAAGTTAGTCTTCTTTTTAAAACTAACATTATGCCAAATAAATTGTCAAGTAGTTCAGGTTTCTGATTAATATTCCTCCAAAGGTGGTGTCAGTTAAGTTTATTTGCAGTAGTTTAGTTGGAGATCCAAGAATATTGACACAAATTCTACTGCATATCTATCATATTTATGTTCTCTGCTTACTCTACAGGCATTGGCAAGTTTGTGCTGGAAAACTGTATTTGTCCTAGATTTTCTTCCTCAAAATATTTTTACAGCTTTATAAATGATTTCAACTAAAAAGATTACTCTCTCATTTACAAAAATGGGAATATTTAACTCTTCTCTTTTTTTACAATAATGAAAATAACAAAAGAAATCTTAGTTGTACATACTTTATCAGTGCTTTAATACAGTGTGGGTGATTTTTCCTTCTCAAAATAATTATGATAGGGTAATTTTCATGTTTTCTGGTGTTTGGAATAGTAGAAATATAATAATATAAACAGAATTGTTCAGATCAAGGTCACATATACAAAAAGACTGAAGCACATTTTTATTTTAAATATGACAATCTTGTCATGGAAGTATTATTGGAATGAGTTTTAATACAATACCTATGAGGGAATTTTTATTTGAAATGTATTTTAATTTTATTTAAAAATGGAAGTAGAAGAAAAGAAAATTGAACACAATGCTGGGCCTTATTAATGTAAAAAGAGTTTTTTCTCATTGTGTCTCAATTGAGTTATAAAAGTAGATTCAAAAGACCTACTCTTGGGTCTTGGAAGACCTTGGAACCTTCTTCTGAAAGCTTCAAAAGTATTGGCAGAGAATAATTCAGAATATGTCAATTATACTTGTTTTCAAACTACCAAAATGAGTGTTACAGATAATCGAGTTACGAATGTAATGGAACCTGCCAATTACATTCGTAACCTGAGGATTCATAGGAGTGAACCATGCAACTTGAATGTGATCACTCCCTGCTTTCGTCCATGCACTTGTGAGGTATCTTGGAGTGGGGAACACGGTATCTCGGGGTGGGGAAGGCCATGGGGGATCTAGTGCTTCTGACCACACAAGGCCTGCCCTGACCCACTGAGATATCTCATGCTTCCTGCCCGACCGGGTCACTTACCTTACATCTCGATGCTCAAGGGAACTATCTCCTCTCCAGCCTCTCCACTTTGGTTTTGCCTTAAAGCAAAGGCTTGTGCAGGCCTGCAGGGATGAGAGATTGTATCCCTGTAGGCTCCACTCATCTTTGCAAAAAGCCTTTGCTGCAGAGAACAAAGGCGGAGTGGGGCTCCATTCTCGGTGGCAAAGGCCCTAAAGCAAGCCAAATGGAGACCCGGATATGTGTCCCTCCCAGACTCTGTTTTTGGCGGCAAATGCTATTTGCAAAGACAGCAAAGGGCTTTGTAAACGGAGGGAAGGCTTCGGTACTTTAGGCCTCCATTCTCTGCGAATGCACCGAAGGCCTGAAGCACCGAAGCAAGCCAAGAAACCGAAGGCTCACTAGATCTTCACAAGGTGAGTATCCACAGGCCCAGTACCTGTGGAGACCTGGTCGAGGGATGGGGGGATAGGCAAGGCGAATGTTACAGTTGTTTGTAAAGGTGCTACAACATTTGTAACTTTGGGACTGTGTGTTAAGTACTTAGGGGGAGTTATGTTGAAACTTCAAATGGTCTCTAAGTGAACTGTTGTAACTTGATGATTATCTGTAGATGCCTAAACAAAGATAATGTTCTTCCAACTTCACAAGTTGTGCATTTCTCAATTTTAGTTGATCGTATCAACATACTGAATTGATCATACATCTCTACAAGCAGACTTGGGATCTATACTTAAAAGGTCAGGTCTTTTTGTTGTATTATACTGGATCAGAACATATACTGCTACTTTTCCATATAATTTGTAAGCATATTATGATGGTGCAAGAGAAATTAAAAACAGAAAAAACTCTAAAGTAAATGAAATCTCTACCTACTTACCTATTTTCCCCTTATTTCCTCAGATGATCTCTTTCATTAATGGACATGATATTCCATGTATTTATAAGGTATTTCAAGCTGAAATAAATGTAAACAGATTTTGCAGCATATCTTGGGAAAATGTCTTTCCTAAACCAATTCAGATTTATGCTGAGGTAGAACTTCGTTTTAGTTTCTTTCTATTCATTACTGAAAGCTCTCCAATAACATATAAGCAAACTGCCGTTTGCTTGATAAATGTAAATTTAACAGCAAAATGCATAATAGTGAAAGACGAGTAAGGGAATGCAACTTTTTTTACTTTTAGCACCTTTAGGAGTTTGTAATGTTTTCTTTTTTCTTTTTATTGTGGAAATATTTTCTAGTCCATGCTCCGTTTAGGCCCGTGGCATCTATTGCAGTATCAATAAAATCATCTGGTATCAGCCATTTCAGAAATATCACAAACAGAAAGCTGAGCATAGCCAAAAGAGCAAAAATGCAACCAGTCACGGGGCCACAATGAGTGATAAGTCTCTCAAGTCGTTTGCCCATTGGCAATACAGTTTCCTTTGCCACTCTGTTGTATACCTGGAGGAAGACAAATACATAAATTAGGTTATTAGATTTGTTTGCAATATGTAAATTGTATTGTCAAATACACTCATTCTTAATCATAAATATATTATAAATGCAACATTAGAATATTCTAGGGACTATCCTTTGATATATCCAAAGGAGTCAGGTAGAAGAACTCTTTATTTCCCTAATTTTTCAGATGTTTTCCTAGAATAATCTACAGATTCCTAAAAATTTGTCATTCAAGTAATTTTATGTATTTCCTATCCATAATATGGTAGGATTTGGCATGTAATCCAAACTGGATTATGATTATGATTACAAATGTATGTTTATTATATATAATTATGGAATATAAGTACATTTACAAATGAATATGGATAATGAATTAATCAGTCCATGATAACTCTCTCCTCAAATCTCTGGACATGAAACCAGATGTTAGGAAAAACCCATAAAAAAATAACTTTCACAGCAGCAGCATCAACTAGTCATGGTTTTGTGCCATATTGTTGGTTTCCAAAGATTATTTTTCTAAATCAAAGAATTGTGGAAGAAATTTTTCCTACCCATATGCAGTAACTCCAATCTTAACAGGATAGCAAGCAGCTTTTAAAACAAATAAGATATACTGGAAAGGTAGCCCACAAAAATGAGACAAGTAGGAGATATGAAGAGATCTTCAAACTGGTGTTGGCAGAAATTTGCCATGTGAGCAAGTACACATTATTATGTTGATGTGAGCCATTAATTTGAGCCATTATTATATTAATGGCTCACATTAATAGATAAGTCCCATGTTTATATTTATACTGGAACACCAAATTCCCTATATGTAAGATCCTAGCTGGCCACAAATTAAGTGCATAAAGAAAACAATATAATTAAATTTCCACAATGAGATCAACTATTAGAAAACATAAAAATGTTTTCAAATGAATGTGGAGTTTCCAAACAAGAAAGTTCACCCACTTTTTCAGTTCTTTTTGCAACATTTCTCCAAGTGTAGAATGTTCTAACTTTGTCATGCATAATTTCTGGAGACAATAATGATCCTGACTTCAGTTGGCCAATAGCCTTTTCCAATCCACTACAGAGGGATTTCACTGAAGGTTCACACAAAATTATAAAATCATCTGGAAGTACTTCAGGAATCCCACCAACTCTTGTACTGACCACCTGAAACAACAGATAAATTATTATGCTTTTGCTAGGTAATTTGTGTCCTAAAAATACAAACACTATACAGATAATATATAACAGTTTATGTTTCATAAAAAAGAGGTCTGTTGTTTTTCTGAATACTATATAAGTTTTTTAATATACTCATAAAACCATTATCTCACTTCTGAACTATTTCCTAACTATAGCCAGCACTATTTTAAAATTTTGTTTGTAGGAATCTTAATCCCAATAATTCTGTCTAGTATTATTGTTACTTCTTGTTTTGACCGCATCTTATTCATTCTTAATGTTTATCTACTCTTCCTTTGTAAAATACTTATTACTGTCAGTCATTTAAAAGTCCAGTGCTTCGAAAAATGTTTGCAATGGGGACCTGCATTAAATTGTGTAGATTGTCCTGCCACTCCAAAGTAGAAAAGAAAGCAATTGATTTACCATTACCATTCTTTCAAATAGTACCAGTTTGTGTAGTGGTTAAGGCACCAGGCTAGAAACTGGAAGACCATGAGTTCTAGACACACCTTAGATACGAAGTCAGCTGGGGGACCTTGAGCCATTCATTATCTTTCATTCCTAAAAAGCAGGCAATGGTAAATCATTTGCACAAAAAAATATGACAAGAAAAATGCAGATTAGTCCAGGCAGTTGCCAGGACTCAACCCTGACTTGACCTCTCTCCCTCTCTCCCCTCTCTTGGGAAAGAATATCATTGTCATGTGTTCTCTTTCATTTTTTAAAATATAATTTTCATATTTTAATAGAAAAACAGTAGAAAAAATATAAAGAAGAATGTAAAGATGTGGCTTCCAATTTTCTTCATAACAGTTATAAATGCCTATTTTTCCTTCTGTATAAAATACTTGTATTGACAGCCATAAAGCTTTTTTCAGGAACAACGTGGATTTGTACTTACTCTACATTCTCTATAAGCCGATGTAACATAATGATTTTTGAAATCTATATTGACTTTGGCATACCACAGATATCCATATAGACAAATATCAGGTCATGTCCTTTTAACTTTTTTATTTAGTCTTTAGTTTTCAACAATACCCAATGAACTGCAAAATATAATGTCAGATTAAATAAACCCAATTTTTTTCTTTGCATTTCATAACATATTTAACTCTTAGCTTTTTCCCTGTCATGCAAATTTAGAGATAACTTTTAGGTCTTATTTAAATGGTCTATCAGTTGTCAAAACAGGTAGTGTCTGAAACAAAACTATCATTCCAGGCAGAACATTTATTTTCATAGAAATTCTTCCCAATCATGACAAATTTATTTTTCCCATATTAGCATGTGCTTTTAATTTCATTCCGTATCTTATTTTGCAATAACATATAATTAATATTTGTGATAGTGATACACAAATACTTTATTTTTTTCTCAATCTTAAAACCAATTTTCTTCATCTTCTGTTTGATCCTTTATTTTTCTAAGCATTTCTGAACGCTAATTCTTAATCTTAAAAACTGCTTGCATTCCAAATTAGTCTGAATTACAGGCTTCCCCCATTTGTTTTTTGTTTTGCCTTTCTTTATCCTTTTTAAAAAAATAACCTTTATTATAATATATACAACATTAACAATATTTACACATACAATATACATATACAAAACATAAAATCTGAAAGCCTTATTCTTCTAAGTAAATATTAAGATACAGATTTAGTATCTTTGTCTTTAAACACTACAGCGTCTTATCTTATAGCTTCTATTTTAGATCAATGGTTCTCAACCTGTGGGTCGGGACCCCTTTTGGGGTCGAATGACCCTTTCACAAGGGTTGCCTAAGACCATCGGAAAACACATATTTCTGATGGTCTTAGGAACTGAGACACCGCTCTTCTATCAATATAG
>JANHFM010003335.1:109068-120386 GCA_032468115.1 Grayia smithii | reverse complement strand
GTTTTTAAGAAGATATTGGATAACCATTTGTCTGAAGTGGTGTAGGGTTTCCTGCCTAAGCAGGGGGTTGGACTAGACCTCCAAGGTCCCTTCCAACTCTGTTATTCTATTCTATCATAATTTCTCTAACAGTTGGATGCATTCCCAACCTTCTTTTTACAAAGGGGAAACCATCCAGTAAATCTCTTGCAGCTGAAAGATCCGACTTCAGTTGGGGACTGTTATCTACCATTTCTCCAATGCCTTCCTTGTAGTGAATTATCTCGATTTCTACAAGCTTTGTATGTAAAGACAATTCCTTAGCCTTTGTCTATGCAGCATACCATCCACAGATCTAATTACAGATTTTCTTCAGTCATTAGTTCCATTAGGAATAAAATCCATGGCTCCTACTCACAAGGTCAAGGAGGAAGAGTTCTTAGCTAATTGTTTCTCTCCATAGTAGTAATTTATCTAGAGGTTACAAATTGGGGATGGAGACATTGCAATCAAGAATGCCCGACTATTCCTCTGGAGCAGTTTAACACCTCAAACATTTTAGTAGGTCATTCTTTAACACTTCACATTATTTGTTAATCATCTGCTTGTGCCTACAGAAAGTCAGAATAACAGAATTGGGAGGGATCTTTTAGATCTTCTAGTCCAATTTACTGTTCAAGCAGGAAACCCTATACAATTTCAGACAAAGGGTTGTCCAATCTCTTCTTAAAAACCTCCAGTGTTAGAGCATTCAGAACTTCTGGAGGGAAGTTGTTTCACTGCTTAATTGTTCTCACTGTTAGGAAGTTTCTCCTCAATTCAGGTTGCTTCTCTCTTTGATTAATTTCCATCTGTTGCTTGTTGTCCTGCCTTCAGGTGCTTTGCACTCCTCTTTTCCTGTGGCCAACCTTCAAATATTGGAAGATGCTATCATGTCACCCCTAGTCCTGTTCTTGGTTAGACTAGACATACCCAATTCCAGCACCATTTTTCATAAGTCCTCAACTTTTGACTACAATTGGGACCACACCTGGAATACTGCCTCCAGTTTTGGTCACGATACAAAAAAGATGTTGAGACTTTGGAAAAAGTGCAACTAAGATGTTTAAAGGCCTGGAGACTAAAAGATATGAAGAACGGTTGCAGGACTTGGGTCTGGCTAGTCTAGAGAAAAGAATAATTTGGGGAGACATAATAGCAGAATTCCAGTATTGATTAAGGAGAGAAGCAACCTGGAATTGAGGAGAAACTTCCTAACAGTGAGGACAATTAATCAGTGGAACAGAAGTTGCGTTCAGAAGTTGTGGGTGCTCCATCACTAGAGGTTTTTAAGAAGAAACTAGACTGTCACTAGTCTGAAATGGTATAGGATCTCCTGTCTGAGCAGGGGGCTGGACTAGAAGACCTCCAAGGTCCCTTTGAGCTCTATTCTGATTCTGACCAGAATTTCTGTGGTTGAGCAAGATATGAAGTAAGTTGGGCTCTGAACGGTCACTAAATGATCTGTTGTAAATCAAGGACTACCTCTATTGGGAAGAGACTCAGAGAGATACCTTCCCTAAATCCCAGGAGTATAAGGGGTGGATGCATTGCATAATCAGATTATCTCACAATCTCAGTAAAATCTCAATAAAAGTAATTGAAGGTTTCCTGCAGAGTTGATTTCCTGGTCTAGCCTACCCAATGAGGTTGACATCAATCTTGTAAGTCTCAAATTTCACTTCGGTGCCAAAATATAATGAGAACACGCTGTTTGGGAAAAGACCCAGCCCAGTGGCAAATTTATAATAGTCATTTTGTATCTGCTTTAAATTATCCAATTTTTCTACCTCTTTCAACGTCATGTCCCCTCTCGTTTTCAAAATGCTGCTGGATATAAATAAATGTTGCCTTTTGCTGCTCAAAAACCACTATTTAATGCACGTGGTGGAAACATGCTAAATAAACATTTGCGCACTGAAAACATTAAATCAATAAATTCATTTGCATAAAATTGGCTTTAGTGAATATTAAAAGGCACTTTTCACAGATCCTGTTTGGGGAAAAAAAAATACTGTAGTTGCCTAATTTTAAGGCTCTTACTTACAGTCACTAATAGGAATCTCCCTCACTGCAGAATAATAAGCAGTCCCCAAAAATATATAAGTTTTTGATTATGCAAAATTGGGATTTTATATTATATCTGTCAAGCTTTGAAATCCTCATGAAAGTTCCTATAATAAGAAACCAATTTGAGCTAATACTGTCATTTGGCAATCATGATATCAAATGTTTCTTTTACTTAATAACAAGATAGATTTAGATGCAGCCAAGAGAAAATTGTTAAGCCTGAAAGTCTTCCATTTCCTGCTCTCCAACTTAACTGGCAACCCTAAATGAAGTCATTTTGTGTGGTCCCGAGCTTAATTCTGAAATTGCTTTAGATAATCATCTTAATTTCAGCCTTTGGAAAAAGCGACAGAGGAAGAACAGTGAGGAAGAAAAGCATCAGAGGGGAAAAAAAAAAGATAAAGATATAAGTCATTAGCATGAGAGAGATTGAGGCTGGAACTTATTCTTATGGTTTCTGTCTTACCAACCACTGGCATAAAATGTGGCCCCAGAAAATTATCTGTTCAGGAATACAGAGCTTCTTTTAAAAAAAATAGTAATCATGTCTTTATTACTTTTATAAGTAATTCATATAACACAGGGAATATACCTAATAGTTCTTCTTCCCCCTATTTTTTCCCAGAACAAATGGCCAAAAGTCACCTAGCTAGCTTTCATGAATAAGGCGGGACTAGAACCTACAGTCTTCTGGCTGATTGGACCAAAGTCACTCAGCTGTCATTTATGCCTAAAGTGGAACTAGAACTCACTGTCTCCTGGTGATTGGCCCAAAGTCATCCAGCCAGCCTTCATGAATAAGGTGGGACTAGAACCCATAGTCTTCTGGCTGATTGGCCCAAACTCACTCAACTGTCATTTATGCCTAAAGTGGAACTAGAATTCACTGTCTCCTGGTGATTGGCCCAACGTCACCCAAGACAGCTTTCATGGCTAAAGTAGGACTGGAGTTCATACTCACTTGGTAACTGGCTGGTTTTCATGAGAAAGGCAGGACTAGAATTCACTGTCTCCTGGTGATTGGCCCAAAGTTATCCAGCCAACTTTCTTGCTTGAAGTGGGACTAGAACTCACTGTCTCCTGTTTTCTAGGTCAGCACTTTCAGCACTACACCAAACTGCCTTATTGCCTGCTGAAGAATTCTTGTTTTTGTTCTACAGTTGTTGCATGGATACATGGGTTAGACACACACACACACACACACACACCTGTTCCCAGATTATCTCCAACTATTCCTGACTGGGAGTTTATTTCATATTAACTTTATCTTGATACATTTCTTAAATCCTTTTATTTAGTTCTCGCTTTGGGGAAAACTTGGTGTTTTATCTTACATTTTGCATGCATCCTTCTCGTTCTTCCCTTTTCCTTTGTTCATCTCTAACTACACACTCACATAACATACACAGCACCTCCTTTGAAATACCTGCACGCACACACACACACACACACACACACACAAATTACTTTGAAGTATGGGATGATTGGGGTCTCCAGCCAAGTGCAGGAAAACTGTCAGCAAATTAAAAAAAAAAAATAGGAAAAGAAATTGTTTATAGATTTGTAAAATTTATTGCTCCCCACCCCCATCTTACTGTGGGGTAATTCTGAGGTAGCTTACAATTTTAAAATGATAAAAACTGTAACAAAACCCGAAACACATAAACGAAATACTGTAAAGATACAGTTTTTTTAAATTATTTTTTTTATTGTTAGGATTTATATGCTGCCCTTCTCCTGAAGGACTCGGGGCAGCTCACAAAGGTTAAACCAACAATAAACAATTATTAATTTAAATTTAAAATAGCAATTAAAATCAATTAAAACAATTAAAATATTAAAAAACCCATCAAGCCAGCCAATTTGTTGGAATAGCCACGTCTTCAGGTCGTGACGGAAGGAGCGGAGGTCAGGGGCCATCCGGAGCTCAGTGGGCAGCCCATTCCAGAGGGTCGGTGTGCCCACCGAGAGCGCCCTCGCTCTGGGAGCCGTCAGCTGACATTGTCTGGCCGATGGCACCCTGAGGAGGGCAGCCCTATGTGAGCGCACGGGGCGGTGGGAGGAAGGCAAAAGGTGGTCCTGCAAATACGTATATGATTCTAGCTGCAGTTAATACATGAATAATTAAGGATGTATTCTCTTTAATATAACTCTCCTACTTAAAGGCTAAAACAGGGATCTCCAAATCTGGCAACTTTTAAGATTTGTGGACTTCAGCTCCTAGAATTCCCCAGCCACTAGGGCTGGCTGGGAAATTCTGGGAGTTGAAGTCCAAAAGTCTTTTAACTTGCCAAGTTTGGATGCCCCTTGGCTAAAAGTGTATGGTATCATTTCAACAAAGGGTGGTTTTAATGAAATTGAGTGTAACAAGTGCTAGTACTTATCTCAAAAAGCAGAACAGAATTGGGTTTGGTTGTGGCTTGCGTGAGACACTAGGAGAGGCTTTCACGAAACATTTCTGCAGAATTATAGATAATATTTTGATGTAGGATTTGCATTTTTATCTATATTGCACACCACCGATTGCTTAGGAAGTATTTGTCATTACATTTCATGAGAAATTTTCAGTGCAGCTGAACCTCTAATAGTAAAAAGCAATTACTTTACAAAGTAAAATAGATATATGAAAGCAAATTTGAGAAGGAATATTTTGGAAGATAATCCAGACTTTATTATTATTAATTTTTAGTGGTTGCATTTAAACTGGCAGATGAAATAAAAAGTAGACATCATTTTAAAAAGAAAAATATTTACATCATAGACAAACAGTACAGAAATACATAAAGCCAAGGCCAAACTATCTCATTCCAAAATTAATACAGAGAGAATATTGGTATTTTCTTGGAATGGAGTCAGAGTTGTCCCATAATTCATGATAAAATATAGTCATCACTGGTCAACTGAATATCCATTAGGTTTGACTACAATTCCAATTTTATAAAACTTTGAGAAAGGAGAAAAACGTATCCTCAGTTCAGTGGATTTCTGTATGAAAAAGGATCCATGTTTTTAAAATAATGTCATATATGTATATAATAGTACTTAAATTCTACAGTCAGAATTATTTTGCTTAATGATATACATAATTTGATTTTTTTTGTATTATATGAAGATAATCCTATCTGGAGAAACAGGATAATATAACAGTACAGCATATTAGCTTTTCAATAATAATTTACAGGAAATGTAAATTTGTAATTTTGAAATTAATTAAATAGATATGTAATGCTAACTATTTTAAGGAAAAGAATAGAAACAGAGTTTTTAAAAGCATATTAAAATATCTTAAATATTTATGCATATTTAACAAAGTAATTATTTAACAAAATGGAAGGTTCGGCAAAAGTATGTACAAACACAGAGATTTCAAACTCAGGTCACTTGATATCCTAATAACAAAATGTAAAAACAATGCCCCATCAACACTCATTTATAAATCAGCTTTGATAAAGTTGGCTAAGGATTTGTACATCAATTATCATTAGACAAAAAGGCAAAGTACGGTATGTCCTGTAAGTTAACAAAGCAGAAACAACACCAACAAAAAAAAATGCTTCCAGAAGTCTTATCCTGCAGAAATTATGTAACTGACGTCCAATTAAAAAAAAAAAAAGTACTACTCTCTTGAAGGTTTACCTATCCATAAATAAACACAGTTTCTGTCTTGCATAAAAATGTCATTCTAAAGTTATTTCAAGATCCCGTTGGTTATTAAGAGGTAAGATACCAAAACAACAACCTAGAAGATTTTTTTTGTTTTTCCCAAGTTAATATTGCTACCTATTATCTGTAAAGATTAATAATGATTTTGTATTGATTTGAATTCCCAGGAAAACAGTAGCAGTTCCCGTAGAATTAAATCCAAATTAACATTTGCATTTTATAGCTGTCAGAATGATTTTATTTCTTGTTGGATGGTGTACATGGAATGAAAAGCAAAGAAACAAGAAGATTGACTAGAATGGGTAATCTTCAATACACCTTAGTTCAGGTAATGCACTCAATGTAATACAGGGCCTATTTAAGTTTTTTCAGTGCCTTTGGGTTTTCTCAAATTCCTATTTTTGAGTCATTTTATCATGCTCATTTCCACAACCATGAACTTACAGGAAAAGGTAAGGTATTTGTAAGGTATTTGTGTGTGCATTTTATTTATTCAAATATGAATCACAAATGTGAATTAATACTTTCCTTAGCACGCACACTTTTTGTGACTGATTTTTTTTGTTATATAAATCACTGAGATTATGTATTTTCTTCACATTTTTATGTACAGATTGATTAAATATGCACATTAGGAAATTTAGATCCAAAAATCATGTCACAGATTTCTTACACATGTGCTCCAGTTTGTGGACAGAGTTAATAAATGGATATTGGGTAACTGTCTCAAGCTACCCAAGTCAAGTTGGATCAAGTCAATTTTTCTTTTTATGATTTTTACCAATAGAAATCATGCCAAGCATTTCTGCATGCCAATTGTTGTTTCTAATAGAGGAAAATAATTGCTAACATTTGCATTAAGAGTTTATACTACTGTAATGGGTGATGATGTACTGTTTCACATAATTGCAGAAAAGTTTGGATAGTTGGAAAAATACCCCCAAATTCAATTTCACTTTTCTGGCAAAGAAAAGTAACCTGAGATATAAAACAGTCCTTGAATGGGTAAGATAGGAAGCAGTAGATTCACATCTATTTCATTTTTCAAAATTATTTAGCAGACAAGATTTCACTTCTTTTTGGAACTGCATTCAGAAAATTGTTCTTTAGGAATTTTGTTGGTGTGTTTGTTTGTGTGTATGTCTGCATGTGTGCAATTTATTTGAGCAGGGGTTAGATATATATTGTGAAAAGATACGGATGGCTAAGCAGCAAAAGTGACACAAGAAATAATGGCACATTCACCAGAGAAATAAAAAAATAGGTTGAAGCAAGATATTTTCAGATAAGTGGGCAGGAAATTTCTCAGCACGATCTTGCATTACTTAATGTGCTGACTGAGAATTTTACATGATGAAATAGATATTTGTGGGTTTTATGGCTTTTCCTAATAATTTCCATTAATGTCTAATTTTTTTAATTATATGATAACCAACAGCAACAAGAAAACCTACATTACCACATGTAACAACTATAGTGTATCTTTCTGTCCAGTTCCATGTAATGGTATAAAGTTGAGCTAGACTTTCCTTGTTTAGATTTGAAATACTGCAGCCTACGTTCAATATGCAATCAATCAAAATGCCCTAAAACGTCACTAAAATCTAGTAATTGTTTTTGTCAAACAGTTCCAAAACTGCCCAATGAACAGATGAATCAGACATATTAAGAAAGCTCATTAGGTCCAGTACTGTGTTTCCAATCAAAATCAGGGTGATGTTTCACGAAGCAAATGATCAGTGTGTCAGGATGCTTATTGCCTATTTCCACTGGTACGTTGCTCTGAAGCACAAATGGTTTACTTTGGACAGCAGTAAACAATCTGGATATGCCAGATGTTGCTAAAATTTAACTCGAGGGATGCTGAACTCCCAGCTAATATGACCAACGTGGTAGAAAATGCTGGGTCATTAGCATCCCTCATGAACACATATTAAAGTCTAGATACTGTCAAGAGTTTTGATTGATTAGGCAAAAAAAGGCAGCATGGAAGTTTCAATTTCAGCTACCATTTCAAAGTTTTGAATTAGCATTAGCCACTCAGCCTTCTCAATTAACAATAGATTCCAAGCCCACCTTCTGTTTGAACAATTACTTATCATCAAATAAAACAATTTCTTTATCTCTTCTGGTCCCTAAACTTTAAAAATAAACATCCTATAAACTATGCCTTTAGTATAGCCATAGTTGTACACAATGATGGCCAACAACCAAAATGAAAGGAGAGGGGAGAGGAATCGCTTCCAAGGGATGAATATGTAATTGAAAAATACACAGATTATATCTACACTTGAATATGCATCCTCTAATCCTCTTATTTATATAGCATTAGCTGCACTGCATTACTTTTATTATGCATCCTTGTAGTGTTATTAGCTTTTTTCAGCCTGGTGTTTTCCAGATGTGTTGGATTTCAGTTCCCCTCAGCTGTGCTGGCTAAGGATGATAGACCTTGAAGCAGTGGTGGGTTGCTCCTGGTTCTGTCCAGTTCTATAGAACTGATAGTAAAACTGGCAGGAGGCTCCGCCCACCTGCCCCGACATCATCATGGGTGATCTGCGCATGCACAGAGGCACACGCGTGCGCTCCCATTGCAAACTGGTAGTAAAGGTAAGTAGAACCCACCCCTGCCTTGAAGTTTGTCAATTGGAGCAGGCAAAGCTGGCTGAGGAATTCTGGGAGTTGGAGTCCACAAGTCTTAAAGTTGCCAAGGTCGGAGACCCCTGAACTGGACACCAGATTGTGGAAGGCTGAGTCTGCATTGTTAGAACTAGTTAATTAGCGAATCTATGGTTGTTTGGTCCCTAGGATAGTTTGTGGAAAATAAATTGTCAGCTGAACATTAGTCTCTCAGGGAAAAAAAAAAAAGCACCAACATTATACAGTAATTTGGGAGGCATTCTTCAAAAACAATAGAATTAGGAACAGTTACAATATCCATGTATTCCAGAAAGCCTTAAAAGTGAAATGACTAAAAGTATAGCTTAAGAAAAAGAGGAATCCAATGCTACATAATGAATAATAAGATAGGTCATTGCTAACTTAATACAAGTGAACTCATATATATATTTCTTACATAATAAAAAAAAAGCACACCGCTCTGCAGTTCTGGTCACATTTTTTTTCCTCTGCACACAGATGCAGATAAATAAGTCTATAGAAATACAAGGAGAAATCAAATCTGGCATCAATTACATTGGTGTAAATACAACATCAGTTTTTGCTTGCTTGATGTGAGATGGCAGCTTCTCTGAAACTGAAGAAAAGGTTGTTTTGGATCTCTGTGGGGAACTGACTACGATACTGAATGAATGTCCTCATTGTGGTATCTGAGAACAGTTCTGACTTATGGCTGGTGCAGTATATCCATGCTCAAACTATTGACTTTGATGGCATTTAATTACAACTCTTCACTGCTTAGTGATCAATCTGTGTAGGAATTAGATGTAATTTGATAATCTTGGATCATTCTGATTTATTTCTGATTTTGTTATAAAATAAAGCTAAAAAGTGACAATTTGGTGGTACCTACACCAGTAGGTTTTACAGTAAAGTCATTTTTACAATTTATTTCCCCCATTTTAAAACTCTTCTATAGTTTCACTAAATAGAATAGCACAAGTTCAGAATCTTGTACTTGGAAAACGAATCACAAAAGGATGCATTGGATTATGTATGTGTTTCCATTCATTAAGACAATGCCATTATCCTTAGGATTCTCAATGAATATCTTCCCTTCAGTATTCAGAAAGAGAATTTTAAGAATTTGGAGGGAACTATCTCAGAAAGAGAAAATAAGAATGATTATTCTTGGAAAGGACGTTTGATTCAACAAGCATTTCTACTTCATTTATTGTCACTCTTTTTTAAATGCTCAAAGTTATTAATCCAGAGATTTGCCAATGCTTCAATAGGCCTATAGAGTTCATGTATGAATCAGTTCCAAAAATTTGGAAGTCTATTCTGTGCCAGCAAGTTGTTAAACAAGACATTGGATTGTATGGTTGGACTGAAATTTCTCTAAGAGTTATACATCTAATAAACACAAAAACATCAGGAAAAAAATTAAAAGATCAGAGAAACAAAATGGATCGTCTGAGCATATCTTCACGAAAGAAGACATCCCCAAAGTCAGAATATCTCATTCTTTTTAAAGTTGATGCATACAAACCAAGGGATTATTCATTCATAAATTATGCAGTACTGCAACTATATCGCAAATGATGATTGTTTCTGCAGAACTGTATAAAAATAATTTACTAAAAGTCTTCAATAATAGAATCAAAGGTGAAGTGTTATACTTTTTTGGCTAATTGTTTTCCCTATAAAGTATAGACCTGTATTAGACGTGTTATAAAAGCAGTAATCTCTAAGTTTTAGTATTGGGGCAGTTGTGTTGAAAAAAAAAATCTATATAATATATTATCAGGGCAAACTTCAAGCCATATGTTTCCAATACAAAAAATACAAGTCCAAAAATTACCAAAACAATGAAAGCAATGCTAAAATGAAAATGATCTTCTATTAAACTGAAAAGAAATAAGTTTCTGGAAGAAAAGAATTCATTTGCTTTCAAAGAGAATCTGTGAAAGTATCGAAGAGGGAATCATCAAATCTGAGCACAGTACATGAATGTTCATCAATTGGCAAGCAGAAAATGATGAACTGGTTAAAACTGGTTGTATTTTCACTGGGCTATTCAAAAATCTAGATTCAAGTTTATCATCTAGACAAATAGAAAGCCCTTAAAAAAAAATCCAGCAGTCATAGAACCATTGCCTATGTCCTAATACATTTCACACCATGTTAGACAATGTGGTTGAGCTCTTCACTGAAGGCTTCCATCACAGACCAAACTGAAAAGGAAAAAGTAGGAAACAGACGCCAATTTCTTTCCTGATCGACTTTGTGCTGACTCTGAAAGGAGGGAGCAAAAACCCGCTGCTGAGTCCATCTTCTGTAGCCTCACCAGGCCTGCCGTTCAGGAACAAAACTCCGATGTGCATGACTCAAGAACATGTCGGTGCTCGTTGGCGGTAATGCAACATCTTCAGCAAATCTTTGAGCAAGAGGTTCTTCGGTCATCGCCGGAGACCTTCCACAAGTTATCTGCACTCTCTTACTTCTCACATTATTTTGCTATCAGCCAAGGAGTTTGACCCTTTAAGGGACAGACGTAATTATTTGACATAGAAAGGTCTCACAGAGTGTTGTAAATATGCTGCTTCTATTTGCTTAAACACTAGGCAAAAATCTCCTTTGGAATGACTTATCTGTGCTGCAGTGTTGTGTATTACAGCAGGGGGTCTCTCCAACCTTGCCCGCTTTAAAACTTGTGGACTTCAGCTCCCAGAGTTTTAACAGTAACAGAGTTGGAAGGGACCTTGGAGGTCATCTAGACCAACCCCTTGCTCATGCAGGAGACCTATACTAGGGATTCGAACCGCCAAACTGCCAACAAATTCGATGGTGCACTTAGTAAGTGCACTGGCTAAGTGTTTCCACTTAGTTCCAGCTGCCTGCAATTAGTGCCGGTTCGAATCTCACCAGGCTCAAGGTTGACTCAG
>JANHFM010003334.1:41706-52485 GCA_032468115.1 Grayia smithii | reverse complement strand
GGTCGGGACCCCTTTGGGGGTCGAATGACCCTTTCACAGGGGTCGCCTAAGACCATCGGAAAACACATATTTCCGATAGCCTTAGGAACCGAGACACCGCTCCTCTATCAATATAGGCTCAATATAGGGGCTGCAGGCTGGCATGACACAATTGAAAGCGAACTGAAGAAGAGGAGGAGGCAGGAGGAGGAGGTGAAGGCACCATGGCAGTGGCAGTGGCAGCAGAAGCAGCAGTGGGGACTCCTCAGGAAACAGACAAGTCTGCTGCCCCTTTGCCTGCCTCCTTGCCTCCCTCCCCACCGTGGACACAGACCAGGGAGCAGCAGCACCAAGAAAAGAGAGCCGTGACCAACGTCTGCGTATGCTGTGGGGCGAGGAGGGGGAACTACTGAAGACTGTGCTGCTTTGGAGAAAGGCATCTAGTGGGGGTCACCACAACATGAGAAACTATATTAAAGGATCATGGCATTAGGAAGGTTGCAAACCTCTGGTCTAGGAGGCCTCCCTGTACTTACCTGGGAGTCAAAATGGGGCATATGGGAACTTCTGGAAGGGGTGGGGTGGGAAGGAGTGGGGCCAGCCAGCAATTTAACTACTGGTTCACACAAACCAGCATGAACTGGCTGAATCCCATCACTGGCTTGAACAGCAACACTTCTGTGTATGGTGTCCTCATAAACAATCATACCTAGTTGGCATCTAACATTCGTTTTCCTAGAGCAAAGATTTATACTAGAATCCAGCTTTTTATTACTATAATTATCCAAAGTAACATCACTGAAATGAAGTTGATCCCTCCCCACAAAAAAGTTGACAGAAACAAAATTATGTACACAAACCTCTTTGCAATGTTGTGCATCTACATGTAACTCCATGTATGCAACAACTGATCCCTCATTCTTTTCGCAGTGACTGTGATGGAAAAACTTGTATCTCTTTGTTGTTATAAACAATCTTGTTAAATTCATGATTTTGTTACCCCTCCCCCTAATGATTGCAAAATCAACACCTCTATGAATGATGTTAGTTTTCTGACTGGGAGCCCATCATCAATGTTTGTGTTCAGTATCTTCAAGCACCAGACTAATTTGTTGGAGTTCCAAAATTAAAGTCATTAAATTCATTAGCTTGTGAAAATCCACGATAGAAATAAATTTCAGTTCATCTGATCCGCCTTATTTCTTCTGTTGAATCCAAGCACAGTTTAACACATTCTAGGTTTTGCTTGAACCTGATGAAAAACGAAAAACAGAAAGTTGAGTATTACTGTAGTGTAGATGGTGTATTACAGAAAATCTGTAATTAGTGTTTACACAAAAACACTAATTCATGTCAGACTTCACTAAAGCCTTGTCTGAGATGAGACAATAAAATATTTGTTCTGTTTTATATTAGTTCATGGAGATTACTATCCTTTTGATGGACCTGGTGGAACACTTGCCCATGCTTTTGCTCCTGGTCCTGGCATTGGAGGAGATGCCCATTTTGATGAAGATGAATTCTGGAGCTATGGTATCGAAGGTAATAATAAAGATAAAAGATGTGAGAACAAAATCATATTAAAAATTGTTCTTAAACATCCCAAAGATGCTTTTTCAAAAGACAGCTGGACTTTGTTTTTCCTTGAGGAAGATTTGCTTCTCATCCAAAAAGCTTCTTCAGTTCTGAAGCTTCTTGGATGAGAAGCAAAACATCTTCAAGGAAAAACAAAGTCCAGCTGCCTTTTGAAAAAGCATCTTTGGGACAACCATGACCTGGATGACTGAGAATCTCCATAGTCGTTCTTAAATATCCTTGTCCTCCATAACAAAATTGCACAGAAAAATAAGATTTATAGTGACAACTTACCAAAATGGGGTGATAGCTTTGGTTAAACAATGTTTCCTCTCATAATTGCAGTAATTTAAAGCAATAACATGTGAACATATTAGAAATGTTATTATAGGAGATTGTTGACTGTAGATACTGTAAGTAAAATGCGATAAGTACAATTACGGTTACGTTGACACCTACATTGATAATATATTTTGGTTCCCATTTATGTTTAAATTTTTCTTTTCATTGTTTTCATATTGACTTTTAACTAGTTAACTAAAATTGAATAAATAAATAAACCAATTAGCAAGCAACAGTGTAATGATAAAAGCAGGAGCTGGCATGGGACAGGGGCTACAAATATATAAAAACAGAGCACAGAGCTGAAGAAGCTTCTTGGATGAGAAGCAAAACGTCTTCAAAGAAGAACCAGAAAGTCCAGCTACCTCTTGAAAAAGCACCTTTGGGATAAGATTTAGAATGGGTGTTTACAATATGATGTTTCTTATCGCCCATGTAGGTGTCAATTTATTTCATACTGCTGTTCATGAGTTTGGCCATTCGCTTGGACTCCTCCATTCTCAAGATCCTAATGCAGTGATGTATCCAACGTATAAGACGCCCATGGCAAATCAACCAATTCTATCTCAGGATGATATTGCTGGCATCCAGTATCTCTATGGTAATTTAGAAAATGCGTGTAATCTAAAATATTGTGCCCTTTAACCATTTCTGAACTGAAAGAGAACTAAACTCAGGCTCGGTTATCTAAAATGTCTGCATATTTTAAGTCACCTCTTATCAGCATGTAGATAAGGAAACATCAGCTTTTCACCAGCCTAAGATGATAGTTGGGATTTCAGCTTCCAGCCAACACAAACCTCTGGAGGTTACCAGATTCTGAACTTTATGCAAAACTTTGTGTATATTGTATGCTTAGTCAACAGGGAAGGATTTTTTCACCCTGCTAATTTTATGCATCTGACGTTCTTTTAGGAGCACCATCAAATCCACCTCAAGACCCAGTAGAAGACCCAGTAGAAAATGATGAACCAAGAAAACCCAACAGCCCAGGCAAACCAGAATTACCATCTGCTTGCAATCCTGGCTTGACATTTGATGCTGTGACCACTTTTCGGGGAGAAATAATGTTTTTCTGGAACAAGTAAGGCCTGTAATTTTCAACCAGAATCATCATCATCATCCTCCTCCTCCTATTCTTCTTCCTCTTCCTCTTCCTCTTCCTCTTCTTCTTCAATAGGATAGGGTTGGGTAGGGTAGGGTTGGGTAGGGTAGGGTAGGGTAGGGTAGGATAGGATAGGATACGACAGGACAGGACAGGACAGAATAGAAGAGAATAGAATAGAATAGAATTGAATTCTTTATTGGTCAAGTGTGATTGGACACATAAGGAATTGGTCTTAGGTGTATATGCTTCTGCTTCTTCTTCTTCTTCTTCTCTCTTTGTCTTTCTCTCTCTCTCTTCCACGCACACACACAATAATGGTAGAAAATGGCAAGAAAGTTGCAAATTCTGGTGAAGTGACCACAGACCTTGCAACCAGTAGTAAATCCAAGCTGGTTCCCAAGCATCGAAAAACGATCACATGACTGGGGGGATGGGCAGTCCTAATTTCAAGGACAGGTTATAAATCCCAAAAATCCTAGCTTTTTTGAAGTCCATCGTCACTTTGAACAGTTATTAAACAAACAGTTGTAACTCAAGGGCCACTTTAAATATTTATATATTTTTTATTAATTCAAGGCCACAATCATATTTAATAATATTGCCTTCTGTTTCAATGCAAAAGTTCTATGAAATTATGTTATGGGCTGCATGCAGCCAGAGGATAATGAGTTGCTTTTCCATGATCTGCACTGTTAAAAATTGAATAATAAATCCTAATATCAAATAATGCCCTTAATGCCTAATAGCATTCAAGATGTCTTTCATAGCATCTCATTTCTTTTTTCTTTTTCCTTTTCTAACACCTGTCTCTCTCCAATTAAGGAAAAAATGATGTTGCCAAGATTTGAAGTTTCAGATATTAAAAGTTATTTTAAAGTGCTTTCAGAGGTGCAGTGCTTTAAAACATATATATGTGTTTTTAATAGATATTTTTGGCGAAAACTTCCCCAGTACAGACAGATTGAATTGAATCCAATTTCTGAATTTTGGTCATTTCTACCATCTGGAGTTGATGCTGTTTCTGAAAATAATGAGAAAGATGAGACATTTTTTTTTAAAGGTAAGCTACTGTTATATATAACTAGGACTCTCCTGCCCTTGTTCTGTATTTGATTCAAAAATGGTATTTTTTTTGAAAAGCTGGATGAGAAAATAGCACATCTTTGACTCTTTAAAGCAGCCACTTCTTTTCCTGGAATTGTGTGGGCAGTCTTCTGTAGATGTAGGGGATATCTTTGAAAAGATACAGCTGCTTTAAAGAGTTTCAAGTTGGGGATACATTCATGCCCTCAAGTTCCCTAAAGTATCTTTTGGGAGACAGATCCATGGTGCCGTATCACAACTGTGAATTCTGAGGTAAAAGTACCAATTTAGCAAAAGATTTTTGTTTCATTTGGAGAGCAAATAACCTGTCTTTTCTACGTTGCCCAGTTTATTTGAATTATAGGCACTTCTTGCAGGTTTCCTACTCATTCATTTCTAGTAATCTTTGGTATTCATTATCTGCTTGATTACAGGCAACCAATTCTGGGCCGTGAAAGGAGATTACGTACTTCCTGGGTACCCCAAGCCCATCCACAGTCTGGGCTTTCCCAAAGATGTTGCAAAAATTGATGCTGCAGTTTTCAGTGCCAATGAAAAGAAGTCATATTATTTTTCTTCAGACCGATACTGGAGGTATAACATAAAGTCAAATGCAATGCAAGAGGGCTTTCAACTGACTTTCAAATGTCTTTGGCAGCATTGATGTTGTCTGCATTTGTAAAGAAAGCATGCTAAATGTTAAATCCAGCATACATTTGAGACTCCAATTAATAAAACTATCACTTCCTTGGCTGTATATTTCATTCCCCCCCCCTCAAAATGGGTAATTCATAAAAACAATGCAGACTGTTTGTATGCATACTTTATTTAAGTGGCAAGTGGCAACATGTTGTATTGAACTATATATTTAAAACAAGATGGTTTATTTCATTTCTCAATTGATTAGTACCCTGTAATGGTAGCCACAGATAATATTTTATTACTGGACAGAAAATTTTATTCTTTTCAGAAAGCAATTACTATAGAGGGGATGAAAAGTAAGTTGAATTACAGTACATTTTGATGTCTATAAAGTGCATTTACTGATTAAGCCAATAAGGCTTAATCATGTAGTGTATTTTAGACTTCAAATCTAATCTATAAATAATACAGATTAGTAATAGTTGTCAACCTTGGATACAGAAGGTTCCAATTTTAATTTCTGGCATCTCCAGACAGAGCAGAAAAGACTCTGGTCATGGTCCAGAAAGCCTCTGTCAGAATACTGATGGCTTTCCTTGAGTGATCAATGATCCAGCTCAGTTGAAAACAGCTTCCAATTTTCTTTCACCAAAGCAGTTTATAAGTTTCCATTGTGAAAGAAATGGTTCCAAAGGAGCCTGTAGGAGATGGCCAGACTGAACCCGGGGGGAGGGGTCAAGCATATCATTAGTCTTGAGTTCCTTCATATCCACAATAGATTTAAGTCAACCTTCCTTGAATTCCATTGACTTTTATCTACCACCAATTTACTTTTGACTGTTAGTAGTTCAGATTCTTATAGAGAGTACAAGAATAACTCTGCATTCATTTGAACTGCCCTGGCTCCTGATTTCCAGCTCTTGACAGAATCTTTAGTCTCCACTGACAAACTTCTAATTTCCAAATTTTCCATATAATGATTTTTAGCACTATTCTCCTGTGTTTGGTCAGACTTTATCTTGAGCATTATGCTTAGGTCTGCGGTATCACTAGTTAAAAGGGATGCAGAAAAACTGAAATATGTTCAGAAAAGGGCAACAAGAGTCATCTAAGGACTAGAAACTAATTCCTGTAATGGGACATTTAAGGAATGGAAAATATGTACGCTTGTGAAATCTGAGAAGGAATACAAGAGTATTCTTCAAATACCTAAAAGTATGTCACACACAAGGTCAAAGAGGGCCTGTGGTCTCTTGTTCCAGAATGCAGGACATGGCATGGTAGATATAAATTACAGGAAGACATTCCAAATGAATGTTAGAAAAACTTCCCAAGAGCACTAGAACGGTGAAAATTATTATCCAAAGGGGTGGTGTTTTCCCTCCATTTCAGGTACAAGCCTGCCTGGGATACTTCTGTCACTTTGTATCACAAGATGAGTGACATTTACTGTAAATTTTATTTGATAAATTTGATACATAAGCAAATACTTTAATGTAGGTTTCTTTTCTGAATGTTGAACTTGGATTCCTTCCAAATCTATGATTCTAACTCCAATTTTAGTTCGGCTAAAGTTTCTTCCTTTTTCTTTCCTTTTCTAAGTTACGATGAAAACAGCAAAACCATGAACAGGAAGCCCCAAAGGATCCAAGATGGCTTCCCAGGTATCTCAGGCAAGATTGATGCTGTCTTTCACTACAATGGTAAGGAACAACTCTTAGAAGACATGAGTAGGAATTTTGTGCCAATATCACTTTTTTTTTTAGGAAACATAAACAAAGCACAATTGACTTGAGAATGATTAGGACAAAGGTCCACAATCAGAAGCTCTGAAGGGCTAAATCTTTATCTTTATCTTTATTTCGACTTCTATGCCGCCCTTCTCCCGGAGGACTCAGGGCAGCTTACAATCGAGATGGTTACAAAATATAAAAAACATATATATAGGACAAACATAAAAACACATACAACATACAATTTAAAAAGGGGCATAGTATGTTAAAATTTAGCCACATAAAATAATTTAGCAATATAAAACAATTTAAAATGGTCAGTCATAGCCCGTCTGATGGAATAACCACGTCTTCAGGTCGCGGCGGAAGGAGCGGAGGTCGGGGTGGTCTGAAGTAAATCATTCCACAGGGTCAGTGCTCCCACAGAGAAAGCTCTCCCCCTGGGGGTCACCAGCTGACATTGTCTAGCTGATGGCACCCTGAGGAGGCCAACTCTATGAGAGCGCACCGGGCACTGGGTGGATGCTAAAATGATTTAGTTATGTCCTTCAGGATTCCCCCATAAGGATATTTTTTGGAAAAGGATATGTTAAAGCAACTGTAATTAATCTTTATTTGTTTATTACAACGTATAGGCCATGCCAGTCAGAACTAACCTGAAGTGGCAGATTAACTGCTTTTCATTTAAAATTTATGTTTGTCCACTGATTTCAATGCAAACCTCTCTTTGCTCACCAAAGAATTGTGCTCCCCCCCACCTCACCCCAGTTTGGATGAGCAACACAAATTTTAAACCCTTTGCATCAAGTCTCTTTCTCAGTTTTATTGCTCGCAAAATGTAGACAGAATCTGTCAGAAAAATCATTCCGGTCAAATGTGTTCATTGTTGCATTTCCACAATAGTTGAAGTAATTATAATGACTCTAGCCCTTGATAAGTATTTTTCCATTTGTTTGAAAATGTACATTATATTCCTTTATGTTTGCTTTCTTTCTTCTTTCTAGATGTATTGTACTTCTTTAAGGGAAGAAATCAATATGAGTTTGATCCTAACACCAAAAGAGTTACTCGGATCCTAAAAGCCAACAGCTGGTTTTCATGTTGAGAAGATAAAGAAAAAACTGTAATGTAATCCAGTGTTTTGTGTATGTGTGAAAATATAATAATTAAAATAATATAATGTAATGTAATGTAATTTAATGTAATGTAATGTAATCAGTGGTGGGTTGCCCCTGGTTCGGTCCGGTTCACGCAGATAGGTAGCGGTGACGCTGTGACGTCACCGAACCGGTTCGCAGCGTCCCAGACCCGGGCCCACCCGCGTGCCCCAACTCACCTTTTTTTTCAAAAATCGCCAAAATTAGCTCTCTGCGCATGCGCAGAGTGCTTTTTGGGTGATTTTTCTAAAATTAAATTTTCTGTGCATGTGCGGTAGTGCGGTTTACGCACGCACGCGCGCTCACTTCGCTCGCGCAAATTTCACACGCGCGCATGCACACACGTGCACGAAGAGAACCGGTAGCGAAGGTGGGTAGAACCTGCCCCTGAATATAGTCCTTTCATTTTTGTTTGATCTTCCATTTCTTTGTTGAGTTACCCTGTGGTAAGGTGAACGACAATACATTTTATAAATCAATCTATCTACAGTAGTGGCCAAAATTGTAGAAACCTCTTGGGAAAAATGTATTTTTGAGGTTTGATGGCTAATAACCACTTTTTGGGGGAGTTTCAAGATAATCACATTCCACTGCTGGAATGGCCTGGGAATAGCTGAGACCTTAACCCAATTGAAAATATATGGAGCTGACTAAAAAAACTTGTTAGTAAGAAGTGATCCAGCAATAAAAGCCAGTTAATAGAAGCAGTTATTCAATCTTGGTTTCACATTATAACAGTAGGTGGCAATATAAATTTTCTAAATAAATAAATAAATAAAATAAAAAATCTGGACTTTGAAGCCTGGCAGAGTTCTGCTACACAATATATCATTGTTTATAATCTGTTGGCTGTATCTTTATGTCCACGTTTGCATCAGTCATGTCTCCTGGAAACTACATAAACAAGTCCCTACAGTTTTCTTGGCAACTTTTTTGGAACTGGTTACATATATTGTGCTAGGCCCATGATGGTGAACCTATGACATGGGTGCCACAGGTGGTATGCGTAGCCATATTGGTGGGCATGCAAGCTCAGCTCTGGCGCTCATGTGCACGCCAGCCAGCTGATTTTCGGGCCTTCTGGGCCCACCAGAAGTAGGGAAACAGGCTGTCCCCAGACTCCAGAGCCTTTCTAGGAGCTTGGGGAGGGTGAAAACAGCCTTCTCCATCCCCAGAGAGAGACCCTCTGGAGGCCAGAAATAGCCCATTTGCCAACTTCCAGTGGGATTGGAAGGCCCGCTTTTTGCTCTCTCCAGCCTCCAGAGCCTTTCTAGGAGCTTGGGGAGGGTGAAAATGGCCTTCCCCAGCCCCCTGCAGACCCTCCGGAGGCCAGAAGCAGGGGCGGAGCGCATAGAAGTATGGGTGTGGGCACATGTGTGCACGGCACCCCAGCACGCGATTGTTAGCCATCACTTTGCTAGGCCAAAATCAAATCATGTTATTAATGCATAGTATGATATGCAATGTTACTGTATTCAGCCTTTTTAGGGTCAATATATACTAATGATTTTCCATTGCCTTCCACACTGTTATTACCTTGCGGAATAAATGAGCTGCATCTCCAGCCTTGTTCCAGACTATCTTGATTTATTGGAAACACAACTGTACCAGGGATATGCATATTTCCTATTGGTATTACTTGCGAGATAAAAAAAGTCACCATTGAAAATCAGCATTACCTAAGGTGACCAGACGTCACGCTTTTAGCGGGACAGTCCCGCTTTTCACCAATTTGTGCCGCATCCCGCGGTGTTTTTAAAAAGTCCCGATTTTTGGGGGACTTCCGTTGATGTCATGATGATCAGCGAGCGGGCTAGGACTTTGTCAAATTTTGTACTTCGGGGCATGCGCAGGACAGAGGATGGGAAAAGGAGGCTCAGTTGCAGCGTCCCTTCCCGCCAGTGAAGAAAAGAAGCACAGAAGCCTCTGGCAGCTGGCAGGAAGAGGGAAGAGGTACAGACAGGTGAGCAGCGGCAGTGTCGGCGGCTCCTTCCAAGCGCAGCATATCAAGGCAAAGGGGGCTGCTACGCCACCAGCCCCCGGGGCTGCCTGTGCTGGGCCCAGCTCATCCGGCTGCTGCCTTCCCGGAGCTGGACTTCTGCTCGAGCGCCCGCATGGAAGAGCTAAGCCAAGGACCTCGTCTTCTCCATGCTGGGTGAGCCCCGTCGCCCTCCAGCTTCTGTGCTTCTTTTCTTCGCTGGCGGGAAGAGATGCTGCAACTGAGCCTCCTCAGGTAATTAAAAAAATTAAAACTTATTTTTTTTTCCTATCGGGTTCTGTGGGCGTGGCTTGGTGGGAGGGGTCATGTGACTGAGTGGGCATGGCTGTGAGTGACGTCAGTCGGTCACGCTCACTCAGTCACAGGAAACCCCCCACCGAGCCATGCCCACATTTCACCCGTCGACACCCCCCCAATGGTGTCCCACTTTACCAAAGTTGAAATCTAGTCACTTTAGCAATACCGTTATATTATTTTCTACATGTTACTGATGCTGCAACCAATTGAGTATTGCTGCCAATTATCTGTGACTGCTTATTCAACATGCTTATTACACAGCTCTTAGCTATATTAAATTCTGCTATCTGCAGTCTGTTGGACACCATACACACTTTACCTGACAACCTAAAAGACACCAAACCCCTGGTAGGAGACAGAACTAAAAGAAATGATATGTGAAACAGGCCATATGCAGGGTGATCAGCTCAGAGCTGTAGCATAGGATCTGGTTATTTAAGGGGGGCTGCCTGTCTCCCATAGCATCTGCCTGGCTGATCAGATCTGGCAGGGTTGAAGCGATCCATGGTCCACGTTCCTTCAATTAAACAATGCCATCCAAGCATGTCTGGAAACATGCTTTTTCTATACCAAATGAAATGAGGTGCTACCAAAATTCAAATGGCCCTGAAGATCTGGTTCTACACCCAGGCCTTTGACAAGCATGACTCAAGCTCCTTTTCCTCTTTATTTCTGTCTGGTTCCATCATTTCTGCTGTCTGTTTTGTTTTTTGTAGTTTCTTTGTTTTTCACGTTTTTAACAAATTTTCAAACCACCAGGGGTAGTGGGAAGTCACGTGGCATATATATTTATTTATTTATTTATTTATTTATTTATTTATTTATTTATTTATTTATTTATTTATTTATTTTATTTATATGCCG
>JANHFM010003333.1:114079-125611 GCA_032468115.1 Grayia smithii | reverse complement strand
CCTTATTTGGGGGGGGGGGGGTTTCAAAAGAAAATAAGACCCTGTCTTATTTTGGGGGAAACGGTACTGTTTCCGTTTTTGCCTTTCAGCCCCAATCCAGGAATCTTTATTTCTTTGTCAGTAAAACTTAAATTCAACTCTATAAATAAAACCTGTATACATGCCCAGATGCATACCAAATATGGTCCTGTTTTTTAAGAGAGTAACTGCAATAGTGTGGTGGATTTGAAATTTATTTTTAGTTCATAGTTAAATGTAATATAGGTGACAGCTGAACTCGGGGACATCAAAATGCTGATACACATGTGACATCATCCCTCAACTGCTGTTCTTACATACTTGGGTACCAATATGGATGCAAGTAGGTGAGTTGTAGTATCCATGTGATAATATCATTGCCAATGTTTTGTCATTTACCCTCATTGACTGGGAGATTCCCATGAGGGTCAATTGATTGTGAGATGTTAAGAAGATAGTGAAGTTGAAGCCACACTTTTAGCATGTTCCATGTGTTGCATGTCCCAATTTTGTATGAGTTGTTTTTTAAAAGATCTGGGTAAGAGTTTATCCAGAATGCCTGGTCAAAGTTATATGCTCACACTTGTTCTATCTCCGATCTGCTTTTGGAACACTAAATATTTTAAAATCCTTGGATTCATTTATCGATAAAAATATCTGTTAAATATTTCAAATGTATGTTTATGTTTTCTCAAATATTTTCAAGTCAAATAACCTTGATAACCTTGGTCTAAATTCTATATCTTTTAAATTCCTTTTGTGAAGACAATCTTCTATATAAAAACTTTTCAACCATTCCATTAATCTGCAGCAAGGTCTAAGTCAAGATATTTAATAATGTGAGATATTATTTAAACTGATCTGGAAGTTGTAAAGAAGCCCTAAGTGAAAAAAAATGGGTAAGAAATGATTTGGTAACTTCCACAAGAAGGGAGTATGCATTAGTTTAAGAGTAACCTTGCGGAAGTGATTTTATAGCTATTTCCAATTTCTTACTTCACTTGGAGCTGTTACATCAAACTACACTTGACATGGAGAAATGAGCATTTTAATTTTAAAAAATGCATATAGTATCGACATTTGGGGGAATACATTTGATAACTATGGGAATCCTAGAAAATGTGGAATGAGCATTTAACACTTTCCTGCTCTTGGTATTTGCCTCAAGGAAAAGTTCCTTCTCAGTAGTGTATCCCCATAGCTACTTCTACAGTTACATGAGCTGCACCTGAGGAAATGCATGCTATAATTTCACTCTGTGGCACTGACAAAAGGATGAAGAAAACAGCCCAGCTGTGCAGGGGAAACATAATATATGTTACAAACATAACATCACACAACCTGACATGTGTTATTCATGGAGCCTTGCAGCCATTGTTCCTCCTAAATGTAACCCAAGACAGCTTCCTCTACTAGTTTTTGAAAGTACTAGCAGGAGGGAGGTAGTTATTTATGACCCGCACATAACTAGGTGGATATCAACTCCGAACTAAAGTAATATAACACCGTTAATCTCTTATTCCTGCTGGAGAAGCAAAATGGTAACAGTCAGGTTTATGGAACACCACAGAATCCAATTTACAACATTCTTCCATTCCTCCTGGTTGGTTTCAAGTCACATTCTGCTTGTTTTTTGATCATGTCAATGACTGCTTAGGGATAGTTAGTCAATGGCCAATGGGCATGAAGGTGATAGCAAAACATGTGACAACTATTGATACCTCAAGACTGACATTTGGTTCTTATTACTTGTTCTTACTATTTTTGGCTCTTTTTGGAAAATTCATTACCACTCATATGTGTGACCCCCACATTGGGGACTAACTCTTAAATGCCTGCTGTCATGTGCATGCAATCATATATATTTGCAATGTGTAACCATATGAAATAGTGGAAGCAATTTACATTTAAAATAGACTTGTTTTACAGGTGATGTAGGAGGAGGACTGGCAGAAGCTGGGGATGGAGTTAAAAGAGGGATCAGTCTAGAATTCCTACATAGACACAAGTAAACTAAGTCTAAACTCCCTTGAATTCTGTTGACCCATATCTTATTCCAAGCAGGTGTTAGCTGTTAATTGAGAAGATCCCTGTGCATAGGCAGGAGTAGCAATAAACCAATTTAATTGATCCTTCATGTGTGGACCTGATCTTTTGTGTCTGACAGGCACACATTGATGATTGTTTGTCAAGTCAATTACTACAGTTCGGTGAGTCTGAGAATAAACATAATTGAGTACAAAGACATGTAGGTTTTTTTTTTAATGCATGCACTGAATGATGCATCTTTTGGGGGCATTTTTCCCATTTGGACTGGACCATTTGCAACTTAGAATTATGGTAAGTGATTTTAATATATACATAGCTTTTGATTTTCCCTCTGCTTAATCCTCAAGCATCATTTGATTCCTTGTCCCCGTCGTTTTTTTGACACTCTGCTATAATGTTCTCAGCAAATTGTTTTAGCAGCTGCAAGGGGGATTGTTGACAACTTCTTCTGAACAGCAGCCCTGTGCTCGGATCATTTAGGACTCAATTTATATTCAAGTGTTTACTTTCTTTCTTTGGACATTTGCCTTGAAATATGGCTGTTTAATGATGACGTTCTGCTCATTTGGTGGAGCAGCACAATACAGAGCTTCCTCATTAAAAAAAAAAACCTGGGCTTTCACCATGTTCATTTATACTAACTTAATATGAGTTCATTTTTTTAGCTCCAGTGTTGTTTTCAATGATAAGTTATTATTGCAAGCAAAGTGATTTCTCTTTCCCACAGAGAACCCTGTTAATGTAGAAGTAATACTTCATTTTTTTGTAAAAAAAAATAATAATAATCAATGGCTGTGAATCATAGCATTTGTTAAATCATGAAGCTTGCATTATAGAGCTGAATATTTTGCTTCTGAAAGTTCATTTTAGATTTGTAAGATGGCCTGGGGCTGTAGAAGGCTGAGCATTATAACTGAGTCTAACATTTCTTCTCGCAGATAAGAAAACGGAATGTTCTGTCAATTGTAATCTGTACATAGATTAAGAGAGTCACCAACAACCATGATTGCACGGTGCTGTACCGTTTGCCTTATGCATATGGCTGGCTTGATCACAGTAATTCCAACAGGATTTCAATATTTATTTTGGACTCTGAATCAGGATCTTTCAGAGGAGAAAACTCAAGACTTAATTGGCATGACTTCCCAAATTAACTCTCACTGACCAAATATGGGAGGAATGGCTGGGAGGAAAAAAAAAAACCCAAAACAAACCTTTCTTGAATTTCCACAAAAAGTCCTGTCTTTGTCTCTTCTCTTATGGTACTGCAAGAGAAAGATCAATAATATATTACCTTGTTTCCCCCCAAAATAAGACATTCCTTGATAATAAGCCCAATTGGGCTTTTGCGCACATGGCAATAAGGCCAAGCATTTATTTCAGGGTTCAAAAAAATATAAAACAGGGGTCTTATTTTCGGGGAAACATGGTACCTTAAGCAGATGTTGTAATGAAATTCCTGCAGACTGTTGAGAAGTCTAACCGTCTTTCAGGAATTATGGAGCTTCTTTGAAGAAGGCAAACAACCATCCTATCCATCTTATTCCATCTTTCCTCTGAAATTCACTGGGATTCTTCAGTCAAAGAAGAACATTTATAGTTTGAAACTTGGCTCCTATGGAGTTTAGTGGTATCATTTGATTCCAGATCTTCTTGGCTGTAGCCAGGATTGAGAAGAAGAGATGCTGTGTTGTTGGTTGTAAAATATCTACTTTACATGCAAAGATACTCAAGTCAGTCTCTGTCATCTTTGGATAGGATTAATTGAATATTTCCCTGTACATCTGGCACTGAAAAATGAAGTTTTTCTTACTTTCTTCAGCACACCTTGCTGTCTCTTTTAGGATCCCATAATTCAGAAAGATCTATTTTATATACTTATATAGTTTTTTCCCTGGTTTTACAATAAGGAACAGCTAAATTTGGAACATAAATATAACAGATCTATAGATTGTCATTTTACGTATACACATATACATGTATGTATTGGTTATTCATTATGACAATAATGATTTTGTCAAAATTAATATCCTATTTTTCAAGGCAGCTCACGATGCTAAGGTACAGATGGCTGCCAAACAAAGATTTAAAGATTTTTCAGATAAGGAGCAGGTAGATGGGGAGGAAGTGTCGAATTGTTCTCCCATTTACTGCCTCCACCACCTGGTTGTCAAAACCCCAAATCAGAAATAAGTCTAACTCAGAGAAGGAAGAATAAATGAGATATGGGGGATGGGTAAGTGCAGGAGGGAGGAGGGAGAAAACTGATAGATAAAACTGCAGCAAATCCTCTTCCAATTTCCTAGCAGCGATCACAATTCCCAACAATTTCCTCTCATTTAACACTTGTTAGGAACATTTTAACTTTAAAATTAAATTATATTATCACCCTAAAATTAGTTCTGATTGTAGATATTTCTGTTGCAGAGTCTTTCCTGTGAACTTGTGATCCCTGGAGCACAGTTTCTTCTGTGAACCTTTATCCACACCCAGAAGAGTCAAATCCATGCATTATTAACCTACCCTCAGCAGTCTCTCTTATCTCAAAAGCTCACTTGGGTGTCAGTATTTTGGAAAATGAAACATTTCTAAGCATCTGCTCATACTCTCAGATTCCTTCCTCTTCAAATAACAGCTCCAACATCAGGTTGTCAATACAAGTACCGTCTTTCCCCGAAAATAAGACCCTGCCTTATATTTTTTTGAATCCCGAAATTAGCGCTTGGCCTTATTTTTGGGGAGGTCTTATTATTTTGGGGCGCATGGAGCAAGTCGGGGCTCCTCTTGCTGTCTTATCTGATTTCCAGCTCTGTGTTTAAATATTTTGGGAGAGGGCTTATTTTCGGGGAGAGGCTTATTTTAGTGCATGCTCTCCAAAGCCCAGTTGGGCTTATTATCAGGGGATGTCTTATTTTCAGGGAAACAGGGTAGTCCTTGACTTACAAACTATCCATTTAACAACCATCCAAAGTTACAACAGCACTGAAAAACATAGCACAACCACTCCCTGCACTTACGTGATCAAAATTCAGGTGCTTGGCAACCACCATGTGTCTATGGATGGTTAAAATGTCTTAGGGTTGTGTAATTAATGGCTAAAGCACATTAATTTGTGCTTAACAAATTGTAAGCCACCCTGAGTCTCCGGAGAAGGGCGGGATATAAGTTGAAATGAAAAAAAATATATATTTTTTTAAATTTCCATTTGAGATCTTCCCAGTCAGCTTCTGACAAGCAAACTCAATGAGGGAAGCCTGATTTGCTTAACCACTCCATGATTCACTTAACAAGTAAAGTGATTCGCTTAACAATCATGGCAAGAAAGCTTGTAAAGTCAAATGTGCTCAACTACCTTGATAACAATGGAAATTCTGGTCTCAATTGTTCTAAGTTGAGGACTACCTGTAGTAGGATTTGCTCAGCTCAGAATGGATGGATATAGCAGTGCAGCCCTGTTTATCTTGTCATGTGCAACAATATTCCAAAAAGTCTTAATTAGTAAGAGACGTGGTGGCATAGTGGTTAGAATGCAGTACTGCAGACTAATTCTGCTGAATGCTGACTGCCAGCAGTTCAAGTCTCACCAGCTCAAGGTTGACTCAGCCATCCATCCTTCTGAGGTTGGTAAAATGAGGACCCAGATTGTTGGGGCAATATTCTGACTCTGTCAACTGCTTAGAGAGGGCCAAAAAGCAATGTGAAGTGGTATATAAGTCTAAATGTCAACTTGCAAAACTTTCAAGTTGCCATGAGTAGAAGGGAAGGAGAACGGAGGGAGCTGGTTGGTTGTTATAACCAAAACTACATTCCACAGAAGCCTGTAAACTGCAATCAGTAGAAGAGCTTTGAATTTCACATGAATTAATAAGGGCATCTTTCGGAAATTTCACACTAAGTGCTATTGCTTGTAATGAGGAATTGTATTATTAGTGTCATCATCATCATTGTTCTTATATTTTAATGTGAAGTTTATGTTATATACTAAAATTTGCTATTTAAGGGATCTTATGACACAGCATCTAAAAAATGTATACAGGAATGTATACGTCAAAGAATATCATAAACACAAATAGATCAGTGATAAGAAAAACATTTGTAGAATTGGATGTAGTAAACAATGTAATACAAAAATATATACAAAAAGGTAAAAATACATTTAAATATTTTGGTGGGCAGGTGGTGGAAATGCACAAATGGCCACAGGTTTTAATTTGAACTTGTTCAAAACAAAATTCAAACTCTGATGGAAATAGAGATTGTGTAAATCAGATTTTTCTCAGTTTGTCCATTTGTCTACTCCCAGGTGCCAGAAAATTCAGCAGAAGAGAGTTTCATTCTTCTGGCAAAAATTAATCTCCATTCCACCTCCAACTATTTGGGTTTTCAAGATGATCAGGACATCAAAATGAACCTTCTCTGCATTCCTGTACTAGTTAAGAAAATACTGTAGCTAGCTAGCCAACATTGTTTTTCAAATTGTTCTATTGTTCTATTGTTTTTTAGCTTAAATTTTAGTTTTTAAATTTTAATATTAAATTTTAATTAATTCAATTTTAAATTTTATAATTAGATTATTATTGTATTTATATCGATCGTTTTATTGAGTGTTTTGTGTATGTATTGTGAGCCGCCCAGAGTCCCTAGGGAGATGGGTGGCATATAAATACAATTAATAAATAAATAATAATAAATAAGTAAAGGATCAAGGAGGGGGTATGTCTAATTTATTGAGGTAGTGCACAACTTCTTGGATATGCTTGCAAGTTGGAGATAGTAAGCATCAGAAGCTAAGACAATCTTATTATTGGACATAATGAGACTCTGTTCCAATAACATATGTATAGTTAGTGTTGCAATATTTAAAGGGCTGAAGTTTTAGATTCAGATCATAAAATTTATCAGAAAACCCACTCTGGTGTGTTTTCACAGTTCTTTTGTGGTAGAATGTAGTCTGGATTCCTAGGAGGGAGGGGCTGCTTTCCAGAGGCCAAACAGGTAGCAGAGCTTAGAAAGTTTAGATAGGAGAAAAAGTGTTAAAATGGCTCTTCCCTAGGTATTCTCTAAATGTCTCCCACTGAAATGAATGACTAAGTAAGACAGTGAAATGTTTGCTGAATCACTGTTGTAATCTTTTTTTAGAAAATGCATTTATAATGAAATATGATAATGAAATAATGAAGTCCATAATAAAAGAACAGCATCTGTACTAAAAAATACAGATTCAAAAATTGATTGCAATAAGAAAGTAGCCTTAAATTTTATTCATAAAGTGGATTGTGTTTTCTTGGAATATACTTCTAGAAATGTGCTTAATTTAGACCATGTTTTATATATGTCTTCTAAAATATCCTGAAGTGACTACTGTTTCATACTGGATAAACCAATCACCCAATCAAGCTCTCTGAAATGATAACAATATTTCATGAGGAATATAATTGCTTAATCACTTTAACTTCCATGGAATTTAGTCTGCAAAACCTTATGTACACTTACTTCGAATAAATCCCTTTAATCTCATCAGGACTTAATGTCAATACACCAGCATTGTTCAACGGACTAATTTTATGCAGGACTGCATCACAAGCTTTTATAAGAAAATCTTCTTAAAACAAATATATAAAAGCATATAAAAATACAAAAGTTAAGACAAATGGGCAGGGAGAAAGTCTATAGCTTGCTTATGTACAAGTTTCTTCTCACAAAGAATTGCCTTTCTGGGTCTATCTTTGTATACTAATGGGTGAAAATGTGAATCCAATTAACTTCAAATTTAGCTCATAATGAACTTATCTCATTTTGCTACCAGCTCAGCTCTCATCCATGGCAGTAATTAACCACTGGGGGTTGTCACTCCCAGACACATGACACAGAAAAAGTCCCCCATGCTCAAGTACTTCAAACCCTTGCAGCATTCATTACCCTGACAGTGTGAAAACCCTTCACTTTTAATACCATAGGGCACCAACAATTTTTTTTCACTTTATCTACGTGATTGCCAGCAATAGTAGGGAAGAAGGGAATCCACAAGAGATGTAATTAATTACTGCAAAAGATACATTAGAAAAGAGAGGGGTGCAGGTGAGCCACATGGCCCCTTACCTATCCTTCAGTTCCTTACATAGTTTCCCCACAATTTCTGTTTGACTCCTTGTCATTGTACTAAAATACTTCTTTCCCCAGTATAGGAAATGTGAGCGTTTGTTCTTTTTTTTTCCTCATTGGTTACCCAATGAGATTAAAAAGATCAGCCATAATCAGACACTACAATGGTGAATTGGGTTAAGGGACTAACCACCTTTCCCTGAAGACCAAAGTTCAGTTTTAGAATAGGTCAGATTTAAAAGTGGTTTTGATTGTCACAGATTATCTGATGGGTATTTATGCAACTCACAACCATTCAAAAGTTGTCAGCTTCTGAAAGAATGTGAACCTGATTTGATAAAACTCCTTGCTCTTGCATGTAATTAGAGCCAATAAAACTACATACAGCTAGACAAAGCAGAGAAGTAACACTATCCTAGAAAAGCTTTGGAAGCAAAATATCTCTTTACAATCTAATCCATTTTGTATTTTGTCTCCACTGTACCATATAAGGAAGTGAGACTGATCTTAGTGAAAATTGTCCCTCAGACTTTAGTATTAACTGTCATTTCTATTCAGGTAGTCTTCAACTTACACCACAATGGAATTTTGGTCATAGGTTGTTACAGTCATAAATTGAGGTACCGTTTGTTTGGACTCAATGTTATAACCGTTTTTATAATTGATGTATAATGGCTTCAACTTTTCAGTATTCTCTTGTGTCACTCCCCTTTTATTCTCATCAACTAGCCCTAGTAACTTCTCCTAGCAGCTCGCCATGATAGTCCCGACGAGGAAACTAAAGTCATGTAGGCTAATATTGCCTTTATTATAAGGTTATAGTAACAGAATCTTGTAAGTCTGAATGCATTTCCCCCCCTCCTCCCTTTATTTTTGTAAGAATTAATGAGGGTCTTGTGTGAGGTGTTTTCTCAAGTTACAATGCTGTCCCAGACTCAGGTTTCCTTTATCTTATGTTCTTCTGCCCATGAATCACATTCATTTAGAATTTTGCATATTTTTTTCCAAAATTCATATCTGGTTCTTTCATTATAACCATTTAGTGGAGCATAACATACAACCATCTCCAAGTCATAAATCCCTAATTTCATATGCACTAAAATAATTTAAATGGGATTTTCTTTTGGTATACATTGTAGCTCCTTAAACCATAATTAAACCTAAGCCCTCATTTCTCTGGTTGTATTTCCCATTCCTCAAGATCAAATTATGTTCCTTTGGATTTATTGTATCTTTCCTCTTTCTTACTTTCACAGATACACAAAGTATCTTATTTTTATTTCTTTCATCTGTTAATTATTATTTAGTCTTCTTATATGTCAAAAAAATCCATATAACAACATGGAATTAAACATTGGCTTCAACTATCCCTCATGGTTTTAATCCTTCAAGGTTTTCACATAACTTTTTAGTAACAGAAACTAAGTATAGGTTTAATTACCAGCCTTAGTCAAACTAGCATGGTTGTGGCATTCTCTGATGTTAGTAAGGATAATACCAGTCAGTTTCTATATATTTTGGTCAGTATGCACAAACCCAACCAAATCCTAGTTTTACCCTAGGATAGCAATAGCACTAGCAATGGCATTTAGACTTACCGTATATACCACTTACAGCTCTCTCTAAGCAGTTTACAGAATCAGCATATTGCCCCCAACAACCTGCATCCTCATTTTACCAACCTCAGAAAGATAGAAGGCCAAGTCAATCTGCATTCTAACTACTATGCTACCATAGCTCCTCAAAAGGATGAGTAGAGTAGAGTAGAGTAGAGTAAAGTAGAATAGAGTAGAGTATGCTAATATACTGTTGACCAAATCCCATCAACTCACAGATACATGCAATGTAATGATACACTCTCAGAATATATTTTTGATGAAAATGGGGGGAAATTTCAGTGCCACATTATCCTACCTTAAGAAATGGATTAACGCTTAGGAAAAAGCACTTATTGGAAATGGAAGACAAATGCCAAAAAATTTTATAAAGCTTGAGCTCAGAAATGTAGGTCTGGAAAGCAAAAACAGGAAATGAACTAGTACTATTAACAGAAGCAAAATCCAGCAAGAAGGAGGTTTTTTTTCAGATATGATGACAAGAGGAAGAGAAAGGAAAAGTATGTTTATTTACTTCAGGTGGTAAAAGTTTTAACAAACAACTAAGAGAAAGGAATGCCTCTGTTTACATCTAAAGAAAATAGTTACTCGAATAGAGGAGAAATGAACACAACAGGGGAGCTTATAAGGCAGTAAGGATGTGGAAAAAGATCTTCCAGCTCATTTGAATGCATTCAGGTCCCCAAGCTCCAATGAAATACATTTTAGAGTACAGAAGGAACAGGCTCGAAGAGCTGACAGAATTTCTGTTAGTTAGTTTTGAGAAGTTCTAAAAACTAGAATGTGCCAGAAGACTAAGGAAGAACATAGGTGTTCCTCATCTTCAGGAAAGGAAAAAAATGCAACCTGGAAAGATGTTAGAGCAGATAATACCTGGAAACATGTTACAGGGGATAATAAAGCACACCATTCTCTTTAAGACAATACTTTAATGGATGGATGTTAGCATGGATTTGTCAAAAACAGATCATCTACTTTCTCTTTTTTTATGAGGTAACTACTACAGTGGACAAGGAGAATTCTGTAGATATAACCTACCTCAACAGGCCTGTTCCCAACCTATATAATCCCATGGACAAATAGTTAAAATGTGGTGAGACTGCACTACAATAAGGTGGGTCCATCATTGGCTTGCTAACAATAATGGCTCTTCACTGAACTGGAGAGCAGGAATCAGGGGGACTTCATGGGGATTCGTCTTTATCAATCTACAAATGACACAAAATTGGGAGTTTTGGCCAACGTTCAGAAAAAGACTACAACCTAGGATGGACTAATATGAAAGACTGTTTTAAGAGGAATATAACATGTAAATGTAAAGTATATTTAAGGACCAAAAATATAGAGCACACACATTCATGACTTGGAAGCACTGCATCAGAAAAGGGCTTGGGTATAATTATTGATAACAAACTGAGCATAAGACAGCAATGTGAGACAGCTGCTAAAAGGGCTAACATAATTTTCAGCTGCATCAGGAAAAGTACTATATCAGAAACATACGAAGACCTTATTCTATCAACAGTAGAGACCTTCAAATTTCTAGGTTCTACCATACCTCAAGACCTAAAATGGACACCTAACATCAAAAATGTTATCAAAAAAGCACAACAAAGAATGTTCTTTCTGTGCCAACTCAGAAAACTCAAACTGCCCAAGGAGCTGCTGACACAGTTCTACAGAGGAATTATTGAGTCTGTCATCTGCACCTCTATAACTGTCTGGTTTGGTTCTGCAACCCAACAAG
>JANHFM010003333.1:91807-105490 GCA_032468115.1 Grayia smithii | reverse complement strand
AAGGTGGTCCCTATTTTTCTACTTCCATTTTTTACGTGCTTTCAAACTGCTAGGTTGGCAGAAGCTGGGACAAGTAAATGGGGAGCTCACCGCATTACGCGGCACTAGGGATTCGAACCTCTGAACTGCCGACCTTTTGATCAACAAGCTCAGCTTCTTAGCCACTGAGCCACCGTGTCCCATATAGCTAGTTATACATTATGATAAAAAAATTAAAATGCTGAAATGATTTCTTAAAATTATTTTTTAACATTAGTACACACAAAAGGTACTGATGTGGAAGAGAGAAGCGAAGGGAAAGTTTATTTATTTTGTTTTAACAGAGGAGTTTGAGATTGTATCAATATGTCCTCAAATTGAAAATACAATATGAATAGCCCTGGCTGTAAAGCGTTGTCATTATTTAGAATTTGCTTCTATGACTGCTTCTTATTTAAAGCAGTGGATGTTTTGCCTTCCCTGGGGATGTATGTTTTGAAGAAGTGAGGGAGCATAAAATGAATAAGTCCTCAAAAAAATTATATTAGCATAAGAAATTCACCAAAGAAATCTTTCATAATGCAGACAGATAGTCAAAATTATGAACCAAAAAGATTTATTATAAGTCAATGATTAAAGTAACAACAAAAGCCAGGGGAATGAAAACTTCAATTGGTTTATGTCACAGAGGAGTTAATCCCATGTTAAATTTCCTATTTCACAAAATCAATATTTATGATCTGCATCTCTGGAATTAATTTGGAATGGAGAGACATCAGAATTCAAGATAATTTTAAATGCGGTGAACAAGGTTTTTATTAGGGTGTATAAAGATAATACTTACTTCGTCCTGACCTAAGCACTGACTGCCCCAAGAATTATTGCAATGCCACAATTCACAAATAAGCATCACCAAGTGCCTCTTTGCTCTTTAGCAAGCAAGATATAAGTGATATGGTGGAAAATAAATGTCAACTATTTATTTTAGATTTTTGTAATTTAAATACAGAAGAAAAATAAAAGTTACTGCTTTCTGCAATGTAAATCACTCTGTTTCTCCAACTGCTTTATTTTTTTCTCAATATCAGACTTTACATGCTGTTTCTGTCCATTTTGCCTGCACCAGGGAAATGTGTATTTCACTTCTTGTTTGCTTTCTGTCTTATTACCTGCCCATAAAATCTTTTAACATACATTAGGACATGAAATCAAATAAAAATAACATAAACCATTCATATGATACTTTGGAAATTATTCTTATATCTTTCCAAGGTCTATGAAAAGCAAACCCAGTTACTGTCCCTTTAATTTTATATTATTACAATGTATACTAAACTGTCCTGGAAATTGTGAATATGGTAGGAAGATATAATAAATACATGAATAAATGTTTGTCACTTGGATTCCAATTTCTACACATCAAAAGGACAACAAAAAAGGATCCTGCAACAAAAAATCCTGAGAAATGTTTCATGAAAAAAAAGTAACCAAAATAGAGAAATGCTTTTAAAGAGCTATCCAAGGTTATTTTCATACTAAGGCACAGTACCTGAAAGTCTGGCTGGTTTTTTTTTTAATTAAACATAGCCTATATTATACTAACAGGAAATTCTAAGGTTATAAATTATTCTGGGAAGCAGGGAAGAGAAAGAAAGGAAACGAAAGTCATCAAAAGTCAAACTTGACTTCAAGGAATACTTATTAATTTTTAATATTTAGGAATATATTCCATGACAAAGGCTGCCCACCTTGTTCTATAGCGTCCTCGTTCATTGAAGAAATCCCATGTTCACCTTGGACAATCATATATTGAGGTGATCCCTAACCCACCTCTCCTTCCTATTCTCTGCCTCTCCTCTTGAGCATCTGGTGGAAATTTTGACTGTTGGGGACTCCCATGCTTTTAAATTACACTCTGAATGCTACCCTCTGATGAGTATAATAGTGACAGTCAAGCAAAGAGCTTTGAAAAAGGGAGAATCTATAAAAGTTTAATGAAGACAGGGGTGAAGGGAGGGGTGGCTGGCCAGTGTAGTTCATTCTGCTGGAGAGTGGGTGACGTCAGGATTTATAACTGTATTAAACGCCATGACAGTGAGCCATGATAAATCAGTTCCCCCTTCTTCCCAAATCACAGACAATAAAAGCTTTGGCAGTGAAAGTCATTCATCATCATAAAGACTGGAGACGTTCTAGTCATCAATTTCACTCACTTCCCTAATACTCTGGAGAGGAGGGGAAGGAAAAATAACATGAAGAAAGATTGAACAGGAATAATTATAAAGGTCAAAAGAAAAGAATCCCTCCAGGAAGCAAGTTTGTATTGTGGCAGAAAGAAACACTGCAAACTCCTACGAATCTGACTCTGTCAACAAATTTTGGATAGCTTTGTGGATTACCAGCCATTTGTCCTTGCCGAGCTCCTTCCTTGGGGAACAGGATCCTCTCTCCCTGATTCTACATTGTACCTCTAAAAATCACTGTGGGGAGCCATTTTCTACTCCCTTCTCTGTTTCTAAGCTTCTTGGGTGAGAACAGCTTTCAGCTCTCCTGTCCAAATTTGATGAAAAATATCCAGTATGCAAAACACTACGGAAAGATGTTAGAAGCCAAATACAAGTACTCCTTGACTTACGACCATAATTGAGCCCAAAATTTCTGTTGCTGAGACAGTTGTTAAGTGAATTTCCCCCCATTTTACAACCTTTCTTGTAAAAGAAGTTAAGTGAATCACTGCACTTGTTAAATAACATGTTTGTTAACTGAATCCGGCTTAGCCATTAACTTTGCTGGTCAGAAGGTCGCAAAAGGTGATTACATGACCCCAGGATACTGCAACCATCATAAATACATGCCAGTTGCCAAGCATCTGAATTTTGATCACATGAGCATGGGGATGCTGCAATGGTCATAAGTGTGAAAAATTGTCATAAGACACTCTTTTCAGTGTCATTGTAACTCTGAGCAGTCATTAAATGTACTGTTGTAAGTAGAGGACTATCTGTATCATTCTTTCATTTCCAAACTCAAGAGAAAGAAGGGAGATGAAAGCATAAGAGAATGAAATCACAAACACCCTCTCTAGTTCTATAAAGAAGATTTTTGGAACCTGTATATTTTGGGCTTACTAAGTATCCATGATGTTCCTTCCAACCTTCCAACTGCATACAGGACGGGCACTATCTGAGGATTTCACAGGCTTCAGAGGTGCAAAACAAGTGGAAGCACAATCCTTTCAAATCCCCTCCAAGCAGAGGTGGGTTTCAGCAGGTTCTGACCAGTTCTGGAGAACCAGTAGTGGAAATTTTGATTAGTTCGGAAAACCGGTAAATACCACCTCTGACTGGCCCCACACCCATCTATTCTCTGCCTCCCAGTCCCAGCTGATTGGGAGGAAATGGGGATTTTACAGTATCCTTCCCTTGCCATGCCCACCAAGCCACACCCACCAAGCCATGCCATGCCACACCTACCAAGCCACACCCACAGAACCGGTAGTAAAAAAATTTGAAACCCACCACTGCCTACAAGTATCAAGGTTGGAAAATTTGGTTGGAGCTCTTCCACAGAAGTAGCAAATAAACTCTGTGGATCTTACAATATTGGTAGTAGACTCATTTTCTAAATGTAGATGGATTTCAATTTAACCCAAACAGGTTCATCCATAAATAAAAGACAAGTACTGGCAGACTTGCAAGGTTTGCAATAAAAAGTAGTGGAGGCTAGATGGGAGAGCACCAAAACAGCTAAGCTCAGCAGGTATATAGTGCTGACCGGTTCTTGGGAAGGAAAATGGTGAACCAAATGACCGAGTCTTTAAAAGGACATTGCTGGCTAGAATTCTAATGCCAGAGTTACCTTTGCAGACAAAAATACAAACTAAGCAAAAGCAGATTTATTAGGAAGGAGATACCCAATTTCTTGTGAAAACACCAGAGAACCTTGTAGGGCAGGGGTCAGCAACCTGCAGCTCTGGAGCCACATGTGGCTCTTTCATCCCTCTGCTGTGGCTCCCTATCACCAATTGGCTCCACAATTGATAGGGATTTTGGTTAGGACAGGTAAAGGAAAAAATATGCTGCATTAGGAGGAGACTCTATGGTGGGGAAACCGATGTCCAGTTAGCAGAGGAAAAAGGATGCCATGCTAGGAGGAGACTCTATGATGAGGGAACCGGAGGGAGGGAGCCGGAGTTCGGCTCCAGAATTGAACAGGGGCTTCCGGTTAGGACTTTTGTGGCTCTTTGAGTGTTTAAGGTTGCCGACCCCAGTTGTAGGGGGAGAGCTGTGTTAGTTTATGAATGATATCCAAAAGTCACAAAGAATCTGGTGGCAGATCTTCAAACTTAGCATGATTTTGCAAGCTCACTTCGTCAGATGCATGAAGTAGCCAAATTCCAATGTAAATAGTTATAAGGAGAAACGAGATAAGGTGTTGGTGATGCAGATGCCCAGTTTAAGGGAAGCTTGAATATATCTTCATTGTTCCATTGTAATATTTGTTTCTTCACAATGTGGGGAGCTGGTCTATTATGGTGGGTTGCAAAATGCAAGATAAAAGTTCCTTCAGTACTTTGGACAGATCATAGTGACAAATTCCAACTGGGATATTTCATGAAGAACCATGATGCTTATTTTTGAGCACTAGCTGGTCTGGACTTAACTACTTAACTTTCTCTGAAGATTAAGCACTCCGTTTAGTGACTCTCTCTTGGGGTATTCCCTTGGCCATTAAACAAGACCATGAGTGCAAAGAATTCCTGGTATCACTCATTATTACTGATGCCAGTATTATTTACACCTTCACAAATGCCAGTATTATTTACACCTTCACAAAATGTTTTGCTGTAAGTTGAGGCCTCTCAGTTGTTTGTGCAAATGTGCTTTCTGATGCCTCACATAGTTCTCTACCTTTTTTTAACATTTACATATTTACAAATAAATAAGGAGGAAGATAGCATGCAGCAAAGAAAAATACCACCTCAAAGAATAATTCAAACCAATGCCCTATGCCACATCTGGATCCCAGATTCAGCCTTAGAAAATAAAAACAAGGTGGTCCCATGCTTTATTTGGAAATATGCCTTCATGTTTCCCTCATCTTCACCAAAAAGAAAAAGAAAAAGAAGGTTTTGGATTGTTAGATGAGATGGTGGAGAATAGAATGGCAGAAACAGGTGCCTTATAATTGACCATATTCCACATATCAGCCAAATGTACCAGACTAGGAATCACTGTACAAGTTTTACAAAACTTTACAAAAACTTGTACACACTGTACAAGTTTTACAAAACTATACAAGTTTTTAAGTAAGAACTATACTCACGGATTTCTATAATGCTCTTCTCCGAAAAATAGACATAGATTGCTAACTCATTTGTTACTAAAATCATCTAATCATCTAATAAAGAATGCTAAATTAAAAGAAGCACATTCTGTGTCATGTGACTAGAGAGTATTTCTTTGTCTGTACATATATATCTCTAGGTCAAATAATGCTGCTATTAGATCTCGGCTGCAAAAATGAGGAGAGCCACTAGATAGCAGCACAAAGACACTTTCTGCATATCTTTGCTGCCATCTAATGGTGATCTGAATTTTTGCAACCCAGATATAATAGGCCTAATAGCCCTAACCTCTTAGGAGTGCTGTAATTAGAAAGGTGATCCCTTTAATTTTACTTTAGAAAATTACAGGGAGGCAATGATTTGCTCTTTAATTTATCCCAAGAACCCACTTTTGAAGGGCTTGCTGATTGGATTTGCCTCAGTGATTATTATATTTCTATGCCTAAAGAATCTTAGAACATGCATTGTTCACAGAAATGTATCTGCTAAAACATTTTGACAGTTATGCCTATACATCACAATGCTTATAAGCTAATTGCAGCCTTCATGGGAATCCCAAGTATCTATTTGCAGAATTTCCAATTCTTTATGGCAATATATTTAACCATGCAGGTCCATCAATACTGGGGTTGGAAAATATCTTTATTGTAGTCTTATTATATGTCTTATTTTGTAGGATTCAGAAGTGTATGATTAAATTGGCACTTAGACCTATCCATATTTCCCAGTTGCCTTGTCACCAGTATGAGCTGGTAACCCTTTCTGGATGACAAAACAGACATTGCCTCTATCAATCCCCCACTCACCCTTAAGTTTTTTCTTACTATTAGTTTGTGTTAGCTTTTATCCTCTCATTTAAAAGTTTTAATAAAAATTATATTTAAAAAAATAAAGTGATCTCAGCATGTATTTTTCTGCTCCACTACCTAAGTATACCTGTTATTAAGTATTATAAAGTTATATATTCAGCACCCATCAATTTATTGGAAGCTGACCTACCAATTTCATAGTTATTTCCAGAGCAATACCCCTTCTGTATTGCTTCCCATTGTCGCAAATACCCTTCAGAGCTACTTTCACCATGACTTCTATAATACCATGATGGTTATAATATTTCCTATTTTATAGGTTATGCACCCAATGACAAATAGAACAACCAGCCTTCGTACTGATAATGAAAATATCAGCGGATAGCTTCTGTCTTTTAGGATCAACTGTAAACAGTAAAGGAACAAACATTCAAGAAGTACGCCAGCATTTGGTAGAACAAGTATGAAAGCCTTGGAAAAGATATTCAAATGCTGTGATGTATTTATACCTATAAAAATCATGCAAGCCATGGTATTCTCTGTGATAATCTATGAAAGTGAAAGTTGGACCTTGAAGAAGCAGGATAGGAAAAATGTTGATACAATTGAACATTGATGTTAAATAAGACTCCTGAGAATCACATGGACAACCAAGAAAACAAACCAATGGATCATGAAACAATTCCACTTGGAGTTCTCACTTGAGATTCAAATGACTAGGCTCATATTATCCTACTTCAGACACATTACATGAAGACCGAGCTCTATGGAAAAGGTTCTAATTTTGGGAATGGTGAAAGGAGAGAGAAGAAGATGACAACCAGAAACAAGGTAGAAGGACTCAGCTACAGTGGACATGAGTGCACCAATGGGAGATGTGAAAGAACAGGTGTAGAAAGATCAATCATGGAGAAAATCTACCTATGTGGTTATGGGAGCTGAAAACAACTTGACAACATATAATAATCAATCAGTATTATATGTTATTTGGGTTGCTACATATAACAGCATATATAGCCAGGAAGACTCATTTTCTCACAGGAAAGAATGAATTAGCAATTGCTGTCTCTGGAACAGAAAAGTGGAACAACAGCACCAGGGGAATTTTCCAATGGCAAAGCTGTTAGTCTACTATCTGGGGTATACAGCTTGCCAATCATACTCAAAATATTTCAGTCCAAACAATATTTTCTTAAATCAGTTTAAAGTCAAGCTGTCATGACCACACAAAAGAAACAACTCAAACACAAAGGGGTGCCTATGTTTACATTTCCAATATTTCATTTGTCCCTTGATTTAATTTTCAGAACTTCTAAATCTAAAGTAAGCTAATTTTGAATTTTACTGAAATTCATGACATTCTGTATTATTCAGATGGCTTCTTGAAAGGAAACGTGATTAAAGAGATGGATTTGCAAAATAGTTACAGCCTCTTGTCTCACTGGTTATAATATATCTCATCTGATGATCCATTTTCAGTCAATCACAATGACTGTTTTAATATATTAAAACTTTTATGGTTTTACTAAACTTTCCATGCCTCTAGTATATCTTAACTTTCTTTTTTCATTTTATAGTTTATTTAATATTGCATCTTCTGTCTCGGTCCAACTAGATTTCTTCATTTAAAACTCATTAAAAGGTAGAATGTCAGTCTGCTAGTTTATGGCATAATCCTTCCAATGGACATGTTGAACTTTAATTATAAGATAGGTCACTATTTAGTGGCTCAATTTTGAACCAGTCCTTGTGTGTTACTTAGGACTTAGTCACAGGTGCCCTTTCATTTAGTGTGCCCCAGAAAGTAATTAGTTCTGTTGTCAATAAATTGCCTTTCTTAACAGATTAAAGTCACAGCAGAACATAGTTATTTTTGGGGCAATTGAATTCACCTATTATTACTTTCCAGTGTAGATTTTTTAAAAAATCTCTCTCATTGCTGTCATCACGGAGAATTTTTATTGTTCTCCTGATCTTAAGGTTCACTGTTAAATATTGATCCAATGAGTCAGCGTCTGTATGCCTAATTTTTTTTATGTATAGACCATTCTATCCAGAAATTTTATTTCAAAGAAACAATGGAATCTTTAACCTTTGCACTCTGCTACAATTTTCTTTCAGAAACTATCATTCTGTGCTAATTTCTTTATTAGCTAGACCATTTCTTTTTATAGTTCCTTTATTTCCAGCCCAGGGAATGCAAGGAAGATTTACTTTGTGACATAGAGCCAAGGTTGCCAAAAACTCTAAGACTGCGTTCCTCTCCTTCTTCAAACTCCAAAAAAATTTTCTCCTAAGGACTATAACTTCAGGCTTCATGCAAACTCTATGTAGTTTCTTCCCCCCTCCCCACCCCGCTTCCACAGGCTTCTGTACCAACCTGCAAAAGATGCCACTGTTTTCAGAGTCACATTTGAGTTGAATGGCTTTCATTATTCTAGCATCTTTTTTTCAGGTTGGTACAGTAGGAAGTCTGAAGCAAAGAGCCTCAGACCAGTTAAAATATGCTATGCCTTAATGAATACAGAGAGTGGTATTGTAGAGAGTTTGTAGTGGTTAAGGCACTGGATTAGAAACGGGAGACCATGAGTTCTAGTGACCTTGAGCCAGTTCTTCTCAGTTTTAGGAAGGAGGCAAGGGCAAACCACCTTTGTTTGCCAAAAGGATTGCAGGGACTTGTCCAGGCAGTCATCAGGAGTCAAGATTCACTCAAAAGCACCAAAGGGAGTGCTTTTACCTGGCCTTCTTACACTACAGCTGGAAGAGAATTGGCCACTAATGTTAGCAGATGAGAGCTGATGAGATGAGATGAGATGAGATGAGAGCAGATGAGATGAGAGCAGATGAGATGAGAGCTGCCATAGATATGTGAGACTAGTTCTGCTGGAGTACTATGTTAATCATTCATAAAATTCTGAGTGCCATTCAAAGTTCTGGTTTTAACCTAGAATGGCCTATGTGACTTGACTCCCAAGTACTTTTAAACCATCTCTTCTAAATGTGTCAACTCTGCTAGGCCAGGTCAGGCAACAGACATTGCAGGGATGCCAGAAATGCTATTTCATTGTTGGAGATATATTAAGATAACCTTGAAATGTTGTCTTCCTTTTTTAAGAAATACACAATAAAGGCCAGAGCAGTTTTGCATCTTTTTCTCATGCTTTCTACTTTTCCAAGACTGACCAATGGTTTTGCCTCTTCAACTTCCTCCTCAAGGTCAAAGCTAAATTCTTCTATAGAATGAAGCCCATTCAGTCTATTTTCAGCAGAGGAGTGGGAGGCTTCAGATCATCCTTCTTCATGTTGTTTTGTGAATAGCCAGAGAAGGCTTTTTAAGTAGCAATTCCTGTTCTGTGGAACAGCTCACCCCAAAATCTAGACGGTTCATACCCTCTTATTGTTTAGAGAAAGCAATTCAAACAATTCTAATTTGTAGAATCTTTGGGGTATTATACATACCATGTTTGGGAGGTATTGGTTGGTATTGGTTTTATTAATTATCCCATTTTTATTGTTTCAGAATGATTTCAGGATCCTATGGTTTTGTTTTATTTTCACAAAATACTGATACGTTCATTTTACCAATCCATGATGCAAGAGAAGTGAACTCATCTAATTTTCTGCTCTTGTCTTTAGAATTTACAAATAAGGATATTAACAATAAAACCCTTATAGTATGCTATTAGATCTGGGCTGCAGAAACAGAGTATTGATTGCTTAGTTGATTGACTGACTAATTAGTGCCATCAAGTTGGCATCAGTTTTTAACAATCACATAGATTTTTGCCATTACAATCTATCCCTAATCTGGTCTTTCGACAGTGTTCTTGTCACCACTGCTAAGTCCATCCTTGCTGCTGGGTGTCTTATTCCTCTCTTTCTTTCCATCATTCCCAACATCAGAGCATTTGTGAAAGATTTAGGTCTTTGCATAATATGTCCATAGTAGGATAATTTGAGCCTATTCATTTGTGTTTCAACTGAGAACTTTGGGTTGATTTCTTTGATGATCCATTTGTTTCTTTCTGTGGTTGTCACTGGTATTTTCAGATGTTTTCTCTAACACCAAAGCTCACAATTGTCAATATTCTTCCTATCCTTCTTTTTTCAAAGTCCAAGATAGCCACTGGATGGCAGTAAAGAGTTCTGTTTTAAGTGTATTCATGCTGCCATCTAATGATCATCTACATTTTTGCAGCCCAGATATGATACCTCTATCTTACAGTTCTTGCAAATCAGTGTGTCTTAATCTTATTCTGCACATAAATTTGAGGGAATATTGCATGAACTTCTGAAAAATACTGGAAACCGACAAGAAATATTTTTTTAAAAACAGATTGCAGTATACTATATAAATTTATTTATAACCAAATCTAGTTGAAAATATACCGTGGTTGTACTTCCATAAAATAACTGAAAAGAGAAGCTTACTTTTTTTCTAAAAGTGGCTGTTTGATGGTGTGGCCAGCCAAAATTCATCCAATTATCAGAAGACAGGCCATTAAGATTCCCATCATACCCTCTAGCCTCTGAAAAAACTTTTCATCTTTGCAATTTAATCTGGGGAATTCAGTGCAGAAATATGCTGATTTAAGTAAACCTCGTTTATAAATTTTTATCAACTGCTCAAAGTTACGATGATATAAAAAAAAACATAGCTTTGCCATCTATCCTCACACAGTCATCCATCTAGATCTCTCTTATACTTATGCAATCATATGTGCCTTTCTGACTAAGAGCTTAAGCTCGCCATATTCATTATCTATACTCTAAATATTAGTGTATGAACAATGAAAGCTATGAATGAGCTTATGAGACAGTGTTCTTTCTGATTTTTCCTTGTGTGTTTTGAATGTAGACCTTGAATGTACATCTCATTTCACCAAAACTCCAAGCTTCTACAATATACCCATATTTTTTGGAGTATAAGACGCACCTTTTTCCTCCCTAAAAGGGGGCAAAAAGTTGGGTGCGTCTTATACATTGAATGTAGCCTCACCTGGTCCCCACCCTTTGGCCTCAATGTGCCTCCTTAGAGCAAGCAGAAACAGCCCGTTTAGGTTCAGCACAGCCTAATTAGTGTTAATTGTCCCAACAGTCAGTTGTTCCAGGCTGCAGCAATTGCCATTGCTTGCTGCCTGGGCTTCTGCTGCTTTCAGTAAGGAAAAAAATTGCTGGGAGATTTTGTTGTTGTTGTTGTGCTAATCAAGCTATGCTGTAAACGAAAATGAAAGTAAAGCACTCTGCTCAAATTGCTCAGAGGTAGAGGCAGATTTCTTTTTCAGCAAAAAAAACTCCAGGAAGAAGCTTCAGAAAAAAAGCCTCAGAGACTTTTTTTCTGAAGCTCTGGAAAGCTTTCAGAGGCAACAAAAAAGAAGTTTTTTATGAAACAGAATTTCAGAAGTTTCAGAGGCAGAAAAAAAAAGTTTTTCCTGAAACAGAGTTTCAGAAGTTTCAGAGGCAGAAAAAAAAAGTTTTTTCTGAAACTGAGTTTCAAAAGTTTCAGAGGCAGAAAAAAAAGCAAGGCACAGAGTTCATAACCATGGAACCTGGTGCTAAAATTCACCTCTGGAACAGCTGATTGGGGGTATTCCAGGAGGCAGATCCACCCGTAGTCAGTTTTTTTCTTATTTTCCTCCCCAAAAACTAAGGTGCGTCTTATACTCCGAAAAATACGGTATTTATTTTGGAGGATTGGCAAGCAGTGAAATTGCATGATCACCCAATGCCTAAAATAGTTGTTGACTTCTGCTTCTCTGTATTGCCTGTTGTTTTTAACCAAGATTTAAAAAAAAGATTTGAAAACAAGTAAGCAAGCACTCAGAAGTGATAGTACAGTGCCAGAATCAAACAAAATGAATGCAATTATTCTATCATCAGTTTTTTTTAATTATTTGGTATCAGAAAATTGAGTAAGTCTGTAGTACCACATTTGGGTTAAGGAGTGATGAACTTGCCTTTTATGTCTAGATGGTTTTTCCATTTTCTTCTTTCTCTGTTGAATGAACTGAACAAATTGCATGGTTGTCTCTACCAGCTACATGCGGAGAATTCTGAAGACTGGGCAGATAAAGAAACATTGAGCTCTAATCAGGAATTTTCTCCTATTATTCAGTTATGAATTTCAAAGTTCCTGACTTATATTTCTGTTTCAGTGTTCCATTATTTTAAATGTATTATGTCTCAAAATAAACCTATTTTGCCTTGAAACTTTCCTCAATGATTTTCTGAATTAATTGATACAAACTTATTTAAATATATATATATTTATTTTATATAAACTATATAGTCTACTGTAGATCTGGAATAACAAGATGGGAAACAAATCTTGGATATAAAAAATAAGAGGTTGGAAGTACTACTGTCTGATAAGCAAGGTTTGAAATAAGATTTTTTTAAAAAATGGCTATGGAGGAAAAGATTCAAATCAAAGTTGTCATCATATATTACACTTAGCCATAATGTAGTTTAATTTGGTTTGTACCTACAAGTTGTATCTTAGCATGAACCTGGCAAGAATTTGTTCAGGTCAAAAGACATGAAAGGTAAAGGCAAATCAACTAAAAAGTGGCAACTAATTCTGAGGTCATATTTTGTGAAGGTTTTGATTCAGATATTCAGAAAAATCTGTTTAAACTAGGTATGTCCAATGTCTGGCCTACGGACTGCATGTGACCCTGAATAGCTAGTAATTTGACCCCACAAAATAATATATATATAAAAAAGTTTATTATTTATATACATTACCTATATCTTATATTTTATATGCAGCCTAAGACTATTCCTCTTCATTCAATGTCAGCCAGGCAAGCCAAAAGATTAGACAACCATGGTCTAAGCCTGTGTTGGCGAACCTATGGCACGCGTGCTGGAAGTGGCACATGGAGCCATTCCTCCCGGCATGCAAGCCGTTGCTGCACTTACCTGCTCCTGCGTGCAATTCGGCTCTCTCGTGTGCATGCACACATGGTTGCACATGCGTGTGAGACAGCCAGTGTGCAGCATGTGCATGCGCAGATGGCACGGTTGCGTGCGCCACGGGGCACACGCATGACTGCTCTGCACAGGCACAGTGGTGCAGTTGTGTGTACAATTTGACAGGGGCGTGCATGTGACAGCTCTGCACATGCGCAGATGATGCAGTTGAGCAGCACTGCAGGGGAGGTGCGTGCGATAGCTCTGAGCATGTGCAGTGACATGGTTGCGCGTGCAAGTCGGGGCTGGGTGGCACGCAAGCTGAACAAGGTTCGCCATCGCTGGTCTAAGTTCTAAACCATCTCACCATTGGGTGGGAGCCATGATGCTTGCATGTGTGTGGAAACAGAGACCTTAACATTAGAAGGGAATGATATAAATAACTGAGATGTCACGTGTATTTCATTTAGTCAAAAGATAGGCAACCATAATTTAATAACTACCCTTCCCTTTTAAACTGTTATATATGTTTAGTTAATGTTTCTTTTTCATCTTTCTGGTTTGTTGTAGATATGTTATAGTTCATCTTTTTCCTTCTATGTATTTTTTATGTTGTAAATATTAATAAAGATT
>JANHFM010003333.1:78172-89976 GCA_032468115.1 Grayia smithii | reverse complement strand
CAATATCCTTCCCCTGCCACGCCCACCAAGCCACACCCACAGAACCGGTAGGGAAAAATTTTGGATTTCACCCCTGAGGAAAGGCATGATTGTAAGTATTACGAATGAGAAAAGCAAATTCTGGAGAATGACAAGCAAAAATGAAGAACAGGTTCTTAATATGTATGTAGCATATTAAGCATATTACCAGGTAAAATGATTTAGGGTTTTCCTACCACCTAATCACTTAAGAGACTGGTATTCCAAGCTCTACTTCCTTTCCAGGCTTTGAGGTCACCCGTAAAACTATGATTCCTTTTAGAGACAATGTATTTATAGTTACTATGTTTAAGCTGCCTATTAAATCACAGATAAGCAAGTAAGTGGGTAGGCAGTTTCCTGAGTACCAATCTTGTTTCCTATTCTTTGGAAACGAGACAGGGAAATCTGTCTGCCTGCCTACCTACTTACCTGTTACTGACCTATCTATGATATAATTGCATTTTAAAACAAAAACCACTCTTAAGAATAACACATAAATCTATCCTTAAGTAGTTTATAAAATATATTCTTTGCACTTGCGTCTCTATGTCAGATTACATAAAAGCTTCCTTATTTACATAAGGATATAAGGCTCCTACCTAAACTCCCTTGTTCATCTCCTTTCATTTAGTATATTCTTTCTTTTTACAATAATACCATGGGGCAGATATAGGCTAATATAAATTATGGAAATCGGGACAACTCTATTGCTACTACTATTCTATATGGGAAGGCATGAAAATAATGAAGCAGAATGTAAAATGCTTGAAATGAAGAAAACACAAGACTTGAAATTAAAAGAAGTTATCAAAATGATGATTTTCTACTCTTCCCTTACTTTCCTTTTATGACCTTCCCTTGAAAAAAAAATTCAGTTTGACATAAAATAAATTCAGCACTTTCAGATCATCATCATTGCTGATCATGGTCTTTGACTGGACATAAAAGCAGGTCAAAGAAGCTAGCCTAGTTAAAAGATAAACAGCTCTTTCTTAACTCCTTTGGCATCAATCTCAGAAGGGTTGAAGGAAACAGAGCATTATCTGTTTATTAAACTTTCTTCTTCTTCTTCTTTCTCCATGACTAGAATGAAGAAGAGGTGGGGTGGGGAAAGAATTATGATGACATGGAATGATCTTATTGTGAAACCCAACAATGAAAGAATAAAAACATTTACTATAGGCAAACAGTATAAAATGCTTTATTACTGTTCCTGTATGAGCCTCTTCCTTGGAAACCATGCATTCTTGATGATATCTTAAATCAAAGTGCTTTCATATGACTTATCGCAAAGGTTTCAAATCATATGAATGATCACAAATTCATAAATCATATTAATGATCACAAAGGTTTCAAAATGCTTTATGCCACCAGCAATAATTTTGGTCTCAGTGTGGTCCATTATCGTACCCTGATTTGGTACACACACATCCTCCTACAACTTTGACACAAAATGACATACTGAGTTAGTCTAAACTGGTGGATAACTATCCTGGGAACTTTGTACGGATGTGCAAAAATTCAAAGCCAAAGTGCCAAATGCTCAAGCAGAAATATCCTAGCACTATATTTTGTACTCCTTTAGTCAGGTAAGAGTAAAAGTATTGCCTGATGGCTTGTTTACCAAGATGCTTTATGTCATAGTCACTGAGGTGCAAAAGAAACTACTCAGTAAACCTTATAATAACAGGCCATCCACAGAGCAACAAGGCGATTTCTATTCCCAAACAATGTCTGAAACCCAATTACTATTGATTTGAAATGGCCAGCTCTAGAAAAATGTTATATTTATTTCCTATGTTACATAATTTTATAAAATAAATTTGCTTCTCCTAAAAAATAAAATAAAACCTGATTTCATCATGGTTACTTTTGTTTTTTTAATTGCTGCAACATGCTGAACCTGAAGAGGGCAGCCCAAAGACCATATGGAAGCTGCAACTGCTCCAGAGTTCCAGTGCTCCAGAGACAGCATTGTCTCTCAGTTGCTTTCCAAGTGCAATTCGAGGTGTTCATTATCAGCTTTACAGTCCTACATGGCACAGAGTCAGGTTATTTGCAGAACCACCTCTCCCTGCCCCATCCTACTAAGTTAGATAGGATGGCTATACTCCAGGTCCCTTCCCTTGGATGTTATCATTCAATGTCATCTTGGAGGTAAGCCTTCTCACCTAATTGGGTGGCCACCCTAGTCTTTTGACATACCTTCCCACCCTGAGATCTCAGATTTTCCTCCCTTTCAGCCTTCAAGAAAGCTGTGAAGATCTGGCTCTTCAGGCACCAGACTAGGATGGAGGTTGAGTTAGGAGGGAGTTTGGTCTGGTGCCTGAGAGAAGGGTATTTTTAGTTTTTAATCTCTTTTTTCTTGATTGCTATGAGTTGCCTGTAATCATGATATAAGATGGGTGACCATATAAGTCCTGTAAATAAATTAAATATAAATAAATAATGCTTTTAATCTTGTTTGTATAGCTTCCATAAATATAATAGTATTTCTATTCCCCATAAATGTTTTGTTCTTTAAGGATGTGATCGCTTGGGTAGGTTGCCTTCATTCAATAGTCTGAAGAGAATTAAGAAGTGAAATTATTGGTCTTTTTAAATAAACCATACAGTTTCTTACTAAAACCACAGAATGGACCAGTTGCCTCAAAACTATTTTACCTTCACTGAGGAAATGAAACAAAACAAACCCGATAACCACCACCACTACCCTTTACATATATGATCTTGGTAATTTTAACTAGTGTTCTGTGCAATAATTTTAATACCCAAGGATATGTTGCTGGGAGAAAATGAGTTTTAGCCAGGTGCAATACCCACATTGTACTACAGCGTAAATTGAAGTTTGAATGAAATATGGCAGATGACTAGCTCCTTCTCCATAGAAGGTGACTGAATGTGATTGGCATGCAGCTAGTCCTAACCCTATAAAATATGAAGTGACATTCTTCAAGGGGACTCTGCTTCCGTCTTAAAGGTAGTTTTTCTGAATATATGTTGGTATGTACAAAGCATATCCTAAAGAGCTTGGGCAATCCACACCAGAAACACACTGGAGCAAGCTCGTCCTTTATAAGAATTTTTTTTCTATGTATAAATTTTAAAAATTAAAGAAAGAGCAAGTCTTAATGCTTTTTAAAGGGGAGAATTGTGTAGAAATAGAATAGAACAGACTTAAGAAGGGCCACGGCTGTTGTTTGTATTCATTTTGTTGATGTCTTTACTGTTTTATTGTTTTTTATTGTTTTAATTGTTTTATAGTTTTAAAACTGTAAGCTGCTCAGTGTTACTGGGTTGAGTTAAGCAACTATAGAAATTGAATGAATAAATAAATAAACACATCCCATTTTTTCCAATTACTACTAGTAATAGTACAGGGTGGTGGTAGTAGTAGTAGTAGTAGTAGTAATAGTACAGGGAGAAAAAGTTTTTTCTACTGCTTCTATATCCACATTTTAGAAATTTTTCTCTTTTAAATATCGTTTCCAGGAAATAGTTTTCTCATTTTATGGCTGGGAACCTAAGAGGTTTATGAGATTGCTCAACCATTTCCATATAGACAGCACTAATCTCTTTTTTCCTTCTTCTCTTCTCCTACTTTATGTAACTTTTACCTAAGTTTTCGATTGGGTTCTGAGGTAGCTGCCAACAAAATACGTACTAGAACCTTACCACCCAGGACCATACCGACCCTATAAGAGATAGCATCTATTTGATCACGTATCCATTTTTATTCAAGAAAAAAAAATCATGCATACCTATTTAGGCACCAGGTTTTTATTGCGCTTTATTGTTTTATGGTTTTTATTGTTTGGGTTTTTTATTGTTGCTGTGAGCTTTCCCGAGTTGTGTTTGAAGACGGGCAGACTTAGATAAATTTTAAGTAAAATAAGTAATATCTACAGTTCCTTAAGAAAAAGAATTCTAAACCTTTGTTTATGAAAAGCATGTCATCCAGCAGATGTACAGCAGGGTGCATAACTTTAGTTTATTATGGTTGGACCTGGTTAGTATTTAGACATGACACTATTAGGAAATTCAAGAGTGATAGATTAGGTGGGAAATTGAAAAACATACCAGAAGCAGAAAATTGCTTATTTATTTTTTTAACCTTATCTTTTTTTCTATCATACTGGAAGCCCTCAACTTACAACAGTACATTTAGTGACCATGTGACCTTCTGACAAGCAAAGTCAATGGGGAAGCTGTTAAGATTCACTTAACAACTCTGGCAAGGAAAGAAAATATGGCAAGACTCAGTTAACAAATATCTCACTTAGCAATAGAAATTTTGGGCTCTCAATTGTGGTTGTAAGTCGAGGTCCACTTATACTCCTTAAGGACTCCTGGTTTATAATGTGAAATCCAGGAATATTGCAACTTCATTACTGTTGCCAAGAAAATTACTGGATTTGTCTATAAAGTCACTAAGAGTCAAGACTAATTTAAGGGCAAGCTTCACATTCAGATTATGCATACCTAGATTTTAAAGTATTTTAGTACAGGATTGTGATTGTGAGGCAGATCCACATTATTCAGTCTACAAATTTTAGCATGGGGTATGGAAAGAGTTAGGGGAAAGGATATTTTTCAAATATTGCATGTCATTCTGACACCTACAGAAATTCAATTTTATTTTTTTACTTTATTCCATATTGTTTAGGTGAAATGTTTTATTTCATATTGTTCAGAATCGTCTGGTATCGTACCGAAATGGATATTTCTGAAAATCTCATTTCTCCTAGGTTGTTCAGCAGATTTTTGGCAGAGCTAATGCAAAGTGACTTGCCAACCAAGGGCAGCCTATGGTTTTGTCACTCTGTCCTCCCGTGCCTTCCTGGAGAGGCAAGCAAAGGTGTCAATTTCAGTGCCACTTTGTCCTCACCAAGTGATAGCGACCGAGCTGAAGTCAGCACAGCCAAGCAAAGAAAATGCATCTGCAGGTAATTAGTAACAATCAGGGTCTGCTCAGGAAATGCTGACTATAGCAGTAATAAGCTGGGCACATGTCATTGGCTTGCAAATGGAGAGCATGCTTATGAACCGTGGCAGCAGGCAGTAAGAGCTAGGATTTTTTTTTAACTTAATATTTAATGTGGCATAAAAACGATGGAGAGAAATCAACTAGTTTTATAATCAGATGTTCAGCCACTGGTCCATAACCACAAGCAAGTTGGTGAATGAAGCGGGCTAGAAAAGTGTCATCAAAATTTCCTTTTGCCATAATTTAGGTCTAGTTTTATGGACCTGCTGATGTGAATGCCAATGTCTAAACAGTACTTTTTTTTCCCCCCATTCAAATGATATTACCGCAGATCAGATCTGCAAATCTGCTAGGAAATGTAAAGCCCAGCCTGACACCACAGCTGCACTAGGGATCTTTTACATTATTATTTCTCAGTGCTGCTTTCCTACTCCAGCCTGGCTTGAAAACAAGAACAATGAAACACTGTGGCCATAATTCTCTTATCTGCGTGGTTCTCAGCCTATTTTGCATTGATTAAACTATTTTATGAGTTGGCTTAAGAACTCAGGACTCACAATACAAACTAGACGTAGGTCAGTTTGTGAATGGAAGCCAAGCTCTGTCCCTAGACATTCTCATAAAAACTGCTGAAGCTTGAACTGCAGATCTCAGCCCTATCAAAAGAACCAGATTAGTTTTCTTGGCCACAATAAAACCCATTTCTCAACTTCTCTTCATCCCAGAATATGGGGGCTTTTAAGCATTTCACACATTAATATCCTGCTGGGTGTTGAATTCTGAAGAACTTAGGGATTGAGTGGTTTTATTTTCATGAAACAGAACTATTTCCTCCATTGGTCAATGACTTTTGCCGCTATTTACAATTAATTTGTAACCCTTTTTTTTAAAAAAAGCATGATACTACGTTTGATTTTCCCACACAAAATGAAGATGTCCTAGCACATATGTTATGATGTTGAAAGGCACAATATTTGTGATAGTTCAAACTAATCAGGAAATGGCAATTTTTAGAATTTCAACAGGAGTTTGTGGGTGGGTGTGATATTATGATTGTAATAGATATATAAAAGGATTGGTACATCAGTCTTATCTGGTCTATTCTATTTTGTTAGGTTCTTTCTCTTATAATTCCCATAGTCCTTTACTGTGTTTTTAATGTACAAATAAGATATCTAAACAGAACTAATGCTATGTTCATACTTAAAATTACATTTGTATTTAAGAATATTCAAATGCCCTGCACAATTACATTTTGAGCTACCTAAACTACATTTCCAGCAACTTGCAAACTAAAAGTGACTACTGGATACTGTCTGGTAATTTATACTCTGCTCATTGTATGTTGGCGATGGGACTTCAGAGGCACCAACTCTCCAGTATGTGACAGTTACTGACCACAAAAGGCAGAATGAACAGTTTTCTGTGTGTCTGCTTTGTTTCTCATTCTACACACTCCTTTATATTAGACTGCTAATCTTGAGCTATTAGTTTGTCTTTGTCCCAAGTATACTCAGAGATCTGCTATATGATTTTTCTCCAAGCAGAATTAGGTGCTGAACATTGCCTTTTCCTGTCAAATATTTCTTTAATTACAAATTTATAAATTTAATTATACATTTATAAATGTATAAATTATAAATTTATTTTCTCTTAAAGATGTAAAATCTCCTTCATTTATCATTGCTCTGGTTATTCTCATTCTCAGGAATGCTCATATGCAGATGCAAACATTTTACGTCCAGCATAAAAGTTTTTATTCTGATACACAAACATAACATTCAAATTCGTTCTAGAAGTATGCCATATAATTAGGAGAAAAGGCTCCAACCATCATGATAGATTTGCCCTTGCTGTGGGTTTTTAACTGGGATGGGTGGCCATCTGTCAGGCATAATTAAGTCTACTCCTATACTAATCAGAGGGTTCGACTAGATGACTTATAAATTCTCTTCGCACATTCTTTGATTCTATTGTTCGAAGTAATTAAAAAATTCCCTTTTTTCCTTCAGAAGTAAAAGAACATTGAGAAATTGAGAATTAGTATGGTATGGTGATAAATTGGGAATTCCCCACTTCAAAGTCCATGTCAGTCATGAACTTAAGTTCACCAAATCAACATATGTCACCGAGTCAGATCAAGATAAAGATCATCATTTCTATAAAATGATTAAAAGTGAAACAGCTTTGTTCTCTTTTGTGTCTAATTTTGCCTTCACTTTGTTCTTTAATCAGAAGATGGATTGCAAGTAGTGACACCAATTTATCAGCTCTTTAATATCAATAGATGAAATGATCTTAGGCAAGCTAGTATTTATTAAGACTAATACTGCTGCAATTCTCCTTAGTCCCTTAACCCCATTCAAATTTTCCTGGGAGTTACAACAAAATAATCATGAATACGATGAAATATAAACCAATAATAACACAGTTAAAACAGTTATTTAAATGATTTTAAACTTAAATTATTATTGTTCCCTTATTAGTTTTCCAAGCTGAATGTTCTCCATCAGAATGAAAAGTTTTTCATGTTATTAATATTGTAATGGAGATTAAAGAATATATGTATATGAATGGGTATATGTTTCTGTGCACACTTGGGTGTGCTATGGGGAAGTAAAGACACATTTTCAAGTTGCCAGACTTATGTACATGGCTAAATAAATCATATGCAAATTAGCCTTGACAGGTTTTTTCCCTCTTTGGAAGAGGTGGCAACCTTAATTTACTTGCCATTTTGATGGGGTTTTTTAAAATTATCTTTGGTATTTTTAAGGTGGAGTACTTAAAACCAAGTAATAATTCAGCATATTGAATACTAATTTGAATTAATATTATGCGGTATAATTATGATGTTACCTATAAAATTATGAGCTTGGTTATATTAAATAATTTGTCCATATTATTTATTATTACAGCAACTATGTCTCTTTCCAGGTAAAAGCATATATGGGTGATTAGATGCCCAAGATAAATTTATACATTCATCAATTAAAATATGTTTGAGTATTTTGACTGAAAATTGCCTGTGGCTTTCAAGAAAGTACGTACTGTTAAGAAAGCAAACATTATTATCTAGAGAATCAAATTCTATGTTCATACTAATGGTAACTATTCTCTTTTTTGTTTATTTGAAGCAGGAGGAGAGAAGGATGCAGTATTGCTAAAATCCAGGATTTATTACTTTTCTTCCTTCTAACTCAAAAAGTTAAAAATGAGAATTTTAAAGGATGTACAAAGAGAGTAAAATATATGATATCAGAAATCTGTTAAGAGCAGTCGAGACATGGAATGATGAATGCATGCTATGAAAGAGGAAAAAACCCTAAATAAAAAGAGAAAGAATTGGTTTAGACTATAAACCCTAATAATAGACCTAATAATAGGTTTATAAAACTCATGGCCCAAACCTCTCAATGACATTAAGTTGTGTCTCTTTGATTTATATCATCCTAATGAACATTTTAAAAGTTGTACCCCGTAAGCCTTTTTTTCCCAAAAAAATCTATAGTCCTTCCTGCAATGAATTAAACTTTAGATTAAGGACTCCTGGACAATTTTGGTTCTGAGGCATTCAGTCTGAAACAGCAGCACAGAAAGAGTTCAGAGGGAAAGAAAGATGTCTTCCAGAAACCCTAAATATCACTCTAATAGCATTCTAAAGTACTAAAGCATTCAAGCATCATTTTGATACATATTTTAAGTTTAGAACATGATATGCATAGCCTAAACCACTCAGGGACACCATAACACAAGAAACCAATTAAATACTTAGTAGGTTACTATAAATATTTAGTAATATAGCTTACTAGATCTTATGTGAAAACCATTTCAATTGTTAAAATATTAATCCTGTATTTACTTTCCAGATTATCAACTAATATATAAATCAAGTGTGCAAGCATGGGCTCATCTAGTACAAGGACTGTAACTTGATCTTATAGTGATCTTCAGATTCCTCAGTTTAGACTATCTCAGGATAGAGTCCTATTAACTCTACATTGTATTGCTTTATTAAACACTGCTGAACATGATGGATACCTGGGTATTCCTAGAGTAGTACCTGGGTATTCATCGTTAATTGGTTCCAGGAGGTACAATAAGTACCAAAATGATGAATACCAGATAATTTTTTCCCATAAGGAATAATGTAGTGAGTTGTAAAGCAGCCAACACTGACATGTTCTAGCTTGTGAGTTGAGCACTAAACAAATAATGAATACTGGGACAACATTTTCATATCAAAATGCATTGAGTGCCAAATGTGATGTGTTTCAAAGCAGTTGAGTACCGAGGTACCACTGTATTAGAAGATTTTCACAAGCTATTTTTTTATCAAACACATTCATCTTTCTTGTACAACTCCTGTTATCCTTCTTCCGTCTATTTGGCTTCCTGATTTCTTTCCCCCAATTATTGGTCATAACATTTCATCTTTCACATGTTTACTTCTCCCCTTTGTCCAGCTAGTTTGTTCCAAACTCAAAAAGCACTGACAAGAAGAATGTTGTGACTTAGGCTTCCTGAGTCATTAAAATACACGATTAGTCCCAAAAACCTCTTTTATTGTAGCAGCTGAGAATTACATTCATTCCCAGCTGAGTCCCAATTTGTTGTAAAAAAGTCCTTCGGGATAATCACCAACCTTTATCTCCCTTGACATGCTGCCAAAGGCCTTACTTGGCAAAGCCCCACCGAGTCAGAATCATACAGAGATGCCGACTGGAAAAAGAGTTAACAATGTTACTTTCCTGCAAAGGCCCCATAAGGCTTCTCTTTTAAGTCTTATGGGAGGGGCCAATCATCTCCTGGCCTTACTCCCAAGTCATCCCTTTTGTTTTAACTGTTCTTGCCTTCTGGCAGCTCTGCGCATACGTGCACTAGGAACAGGCTCCTTTTGTTCCTCTGCCTCTCTGATGTCCGACTCTGGAGTCTCCAGAGTCTGTACATAACTCCAAGATGGCCCTGGCCCCATCTCTGCCTCCAACACAGAGCCCTCGTCCTAGCCTTCCCCAGACTCCAGGACTGGCCCATGTTCCTCCCCAGCCTCCTCGCTGTCCGACGCTGCTGCTAGCTCCACAGGCTTCTGGCAGACCACAACAAAATCCTTCTGACCATCCAGCTGCCTCTAACTGGTAGTAGCCTAGGCAGCTATAATGCTGAAACCAACTGATAGTTTGTGACAGGCAAGGGATGAAGGTAAACCTTGCCAAGGACTTCTATCAACAACATCATAGCATGCCTTAATGAAGTATAATACAATATACGAATAATCCAATTTAGTTTTAATATGCCCCCTCCGGAACCTTCAAAATCAATAGAATGTTTTGACTGGGGCAAAGAATCACAAGTGCAACAGTAGAAAGTAAAACTATTCTAACAAAAGAAAACCCAAAACCCTATTTCTCTGCACTTGCCCTAATCTTCATAAAGAAATAAACTATTGTATGAGTTGAAACCCCTAGATAGCAAATGTCTTCATTTCTCTCCTGGAGGGCTGGTTTAATGGGGCTCCTGTGCAAAATATGTTGCAGTACAGAACACCATTTAGGTAGATTGTGTGCTTAGATAATGTTGATGATTTAATGGAAATGACTTGCTTTCCAGTAAAGCTGATCAAGGTGAAATAATAGGTTAGTTTCAATGCTACTCTGGTTGCTCTGTTCTGATACACTGTAAGTTTCATCCAGTTGTTAAAGAACATTGGAGCAAAATCTGATGAACAAACAGTGACTATAAAATGCATGAAAATATCACTGAAAGGAAAAAAGTATTGTAAAAGAATTAAAAAATAGGATTGAAAGAAAAGCAGTGGTGTAAAGAACAGAGTTGGTTAGTTCTTGTGTTACATATATGAATTCCATACATTATATACTGCATTTTATTTGGATATACTGTATATGTTTGGATTCTTTTATGTATATCATACTTTTATGCTTATGGGTTCACAATATTTATAAACCACAAAAGTTTATGAGGACTTAAACCTTCTATTCACTTCTTTTCCATTAATTCTGATCTAACACTAATGTGTCACGTATCCACTTGTCTGCAATGCATACAGTTACCACTAGTCTCCACTTCTACATATTTAAATTCAACATTTTTATCACAAAAGGATTTCAACAATTCAATATTCTTTTAACAATAACGACATTCAGATCACACCAAATGCAAGCTAAGGACTATATCTCCAAGCCTGTACACAGAGCATTTTCTAGCTCATTATCAGACTTGGACAGAAATTCTGTTCCCTTCCCCCCACATTCACCTCTATGGTCATCATTTGTCATGCAGTGAAATAACCTGCATAAAACATAGCTAATTAAATCTTCTTTATCTTCTACTTCACATCCAGGTATATGACATAAAAGCAAGTAAAATCTTCATTGCTTATGTTGGGTAGAATATTGTACAAATTGGGTGAGAGGAAGAAGGAAAAGACAAGAGGTAAATTTTGTTCTGCTATGATATCATGTAAGTCGTATATTTATATCAGTTACAAGCCTGAATATCTGAATTGGAAAAATACCTTTTAATTAGTTGAATTCCATTAGCCAGAGTTAGTACAAATGAAATTATTTGTTGACTCACTGGAATGTTTTGTGGAATCTGTCAAGAATCTCTGTTGTCTCCTTTTACATTTAATTTAAATTTGGAACTTCTGACCTGTTTGATTCAAAAGCTGAAGGGTATCTCGGGCAATAAGATGGTTGATGGTAAACATAAATTGTTTTTATATGCTGATATATATATATATATATATATATATATATATATATATATATATAAAATA
>JANHFM010003333.1:44213-54764 GCA_032468115.1 Grayia smithii | reverse complement strand
AGAATTCCCCAGCCTACATGGCTGGCTGGGGAATTCTGGGAGTTGAAGTCCACACCTCTTCAAGTTGCCAAGGTTGAGAAACACTGCCATATAACTAGGTTAAGCATGTAATTGCTAACAGAAGCTGAGCAAAGTTGTATCATTTAATTTTTTTAAGGCACATCTGACACAAACTGACACAGTGTCTGAAAGCTTCGCTGATTTCACAGAATATGAACTTCTGTTGATCAATGAGATAGAATATTTTAAAACAAGAAACATTTATACTTGCATGCTTTTCTGAAGAAAATTTCATATGACTAAAATGAATTATTAAATATATTTAATGGGTAAGATTGTAGTTAGAGCCACAGTGCAGAGGTTTTTTTCCCCTTTACAAATACTCTTCTTTTCTACAGCTCTTCTACAGCTCTCTAACCAACTGATCCAGAGAATTGGAAATCTTTTCGAATAATATGGACTAATACTATGCTGGTTTAATGATGAATATAATTTCCTTTCCCATTCTTGAAGTAGGAATTTCTGAAGTAGTACTGGTATATTGCATATATAAATTAAAGATAGACATACATAATCTGATTTCTAATTCAACATTTCACAGGAATTTGACATATTCTCCACTAATGTTAATATTTAGAAGATTTCCATTTTACAAATTGAATCATACTGAGGTGTTTGAATTTGCAGAAACGCAAATGTCTAGATATGCAAAACATCAATAGAAGTTGAAAACACAATAGTTGAAAAATACATGAAGAAAAATGTGTTAACAGCCCTTCACATCTCTTAAAGTTAGATATAGTACAGCTTTTTAGTTGGATAAATCTACAACTATTTTAACACAACTGACTGACTGGTTTCAAAGGGCTAGTACAGTTTTTAAATTCAACAGTAATCTGTTGAACAATATGCTCCAGAAGAACGACTTCATCAAGATGACAGGGACCAAGGTCATAAAGTCTGCAGGAGGTTATGCAAAAATAACAGAGTTCATGTTGAATGTGCCATTTACTCAATATGATTCATTTGGACAAGCACAATAACACAGTGCTAAGATGAAACCAACACAATGTGATTCATTCATTCATTCTGCAGCACAATAAGAAGGAACATATGGACGCAAAAGTTCACCTTATCCAGAAGGATTAAAAAAAAATACATATAGGTTCAAGATCTGAACACATTTGTAACTAAAAGTGACTTTTCATATAATTCATATCGACTGGCAACTGTGAGAAAGATTCAAATTCATCATTACATATAAACATTTCAGTAATAGATTGGCTATTGGAATACATTATGTGAAGCACCTAAAGTAAGAATATCACTTGTAAAGTAAGAACTTGGACAACAATTGCAGATTACTCATATGTCAATAACAGTAAGAAATTCCCTCAATTTTAGGAAATTTCAGGTCCTAAATACGGACAGAACTTATTCAAATCCACTATGGCAAAAATCTAGAAATAGCTCAACAATATCAAACATTTTGTAGTCTGCTGAAATACTTAATTGGCTTGAATTTAAACATTTGATTTTCAACTGTTTTGTATAAGAACGATTCTTATTGAATATGCCACATCCAGATTCCCTATCTGGAAATTGCATATCTGCAGCAAGAACAGAACTGTTACAGATGTCTCTAGAGATTCTCAATCATCCAGGTCATGGTTGTCTCAAAAGTGATTTTCCAAAAGGAAAAAAAAAACACCTTTGGGACAGAGCAGATACAGAAAATATTGAGGTTTTTCTGCCCCAACTACCAGTATAAAAGCACTGCAGACTGAATAGTTTTTTAAAAGTATAAGTGAGCACCATCTTAGCAATAGCAATAACATTTAGGTTTATTGCCCCGTACTGTTTTAGACTAGAGTACTCTCTGGGCAGTTTACAATGAAGAAGCAATATTTGCATATTGCCCCCAACAATTAGGTCCTCTTTTTACTGACCTCAGAAGGATGGAAGGCTGAGTCAACCATGAGCCGTTCAGAATCGAACTCCTGGCAGTGAGCAGTGAGTTAGCCTGCAATACCGCCACCATTTCTCCATCTTGCAGAAAATAGGTCTCTTTTTGAGATTCCTTCAATTCTTACCAAAGTTCAAATATAGGTAAAGCAAGAAGCTAATTTCAAGAAGATCAGAACTCCTCAGTAACATGTAATGACTACAAAAACTCAGGATAGAAGGAAACCGTTTCTTTTATTCATATATTTTCTTCAAAATAAGTCTGTGGACATGAAGGGGGAGGAGGGATCTTCTCCCATGTCCAAATGCAAGTTCTGTCTGTACAAAGCGAACCTTTCCACAGCAGGTAGCTGTACTCTAATTCCCTTACTACTTCACAGCAGCTGGAAACAGTATATGGAAGATGTCAGAGTCACACTCTTATGTGAGAATCTTATGTAATCTCCAAACATAATATTTATAACCAGTGAAAAGAAATGTCTCAACAGTGTGAGCTGAATCCCACCATGCTAATTTTTCTCGTATGAAGTGGACGTTAATCTTTACTGTGAGAAGCCATATGCTTGCTTGCTAGCTAGCTAGCTAATTAGCTAACTAACTACTGTGAAAAGAAGATACTTACATTGTGTAATCAGAGTATGGACTCTTGTTCAAATGAAACAAAGGTAGATATATAAAAACATAGTTAAAAAAGCAAGTGATTTTTATATTACGATTATATCTGACAGTTTAAAGTAGAAAACTGATCCACAGTCAAGTGGATTTTGTGATTTTTAAAGTGCCTAAATATGTGCTTCCTATTAAACAACTGACTCTTGATAATCAATTCTTGAAGCATCTCAAAAAAGCATCTCAAAAGATGCTTAAAGGGCATAAAGGCTTTTTTTCACCTATAATATGAAACTATTAAGAAATCAGTTTGTCAATCTGGCACTGTAACAAAGCTGAGGTTTCTATTATAAGTAAAATGTAGCAACTTATTCAATGAGGACTTGGCATGCTGCTCATATGTAGAAATATTCCTGTGCATATGGTCAGGGACACATGTTAATATGCATGTGACAGTGTCATTACACAAATGCTACCATTTATGCACATGCGTCATGTAACTATGCAGGGCAATTTTTGAAAGGCTTCTACACAAATCTGTCATTTTGATATTACTCTAGTTGCTGCAGATATTGTTGGGTATTTTTAAAATTGACACTAAGGAAATTAGTACTTAGTAAATTATTACTAAATTTATTTACTAAATAAAACATCTCATAATCCTGAAAATGTTTTGATCATGTATTGTATAGCATTCAGTTATACACAATTAAAATGCAACAGGCTTTAGATTAGGGTATACAAAGATGACCTTGGAGAAACTGTTAAAAAACGAAAACATGCTTTAAGCCCAGGAAACAGAGAAAGTGTTAGAAATAAATTGATTACTTTCACCCTAATTCATTGGGGTATAAGCAGGAGAGGGGAAAACTCAGGCATTCAGTATTTTGTAACCATAGCCTACATCAGTGGTTCTCAACCTGTGGCCATTGGAAAACACATATTTCCGATGATCTTAGGAACCGAGACACCGCTCCTCTATCCGTCTCCAGGAGAGTCTAATCGGTCCTATTTCCAAGTAGGCACCGTAGACTCTGATTTTCGTTAGATGTGGGCCATTGTGCTTGTGAGAAAGGTCAAGGAAACACCTGCCTTTCAGGTGTTTACATTACAATTCATCATAGTAGCAAAATTACAGTTATAAAGTAGCAATGAAAATAATTTTATGGTTGGGGGTCACCACCACATGAGGAACTGTATTAAAGGGTCGCGGGATTAGGAAGGTTGAGAACCACTGATCTATAAGATACACATACGCTTTCCAGCTTGAGGAGCAAATTAATATGCATATAAATTGTTATTTTCTATCATACAAAAAGGACTTGTTTGCATAAACTGGTGCTGTGTGTTCAATATCTCTTTCCTAGATGAAGATGGGAGTACAACTGAAGAGGCCCAGGGAGAAAATCAGGAGTAATACCTATCATCAGCTCTGGGGAATACATAAGGCATTATTTCATGAATTACTCTTATTCCTGTTTGTTTCTTAATCTTAGGCCTATATAGCCTATGTTTTACATACAATGAAAAGCAAGTGTTTTTAGGCTTTATGGTTCTGGAGATTTCATGATTACATCATGAGTGGTTTTCGTTTTTATATAGATAGATTAAAAAGATGTGCAAACGTCTGCATATTCACTGTCCATTGTCACAATTATCTATAAATAGTAAGTATTCATTTAAATTTGCAGAAAGATGTCATGCATACCTCTGTATCATGCAGAGATTGTGTCAATTTCAATTCACTTACAGATGCACTGAAACATAGAGTTTGACCAGTGGCACCTAAATGTTTGCATATATCTATTCATATATGTAAAATATACAATGCCCTCTATACTTTAAGACAATAATTTTTGGATTAAAATGCTTTGGGATACTTAATTGCATAAGCAGTGTTCTAACAAATGTGGTTTATATATTGGGGGAGTCCCATTCCAGAGTCTTTAGCATGAAGATTATTCCTCTAATAAGGCACAACATTTGCAGTAGAAGCAGAAAATAGGAAAAATAAATAGTAGGAAGATTTCCATTTTATAATTTATTAGGTCATTTTACAGTAACTTATGTCTACACTAAACTGATGTTGATTTTGGCCTCAGAAGCATGGGTCAAATAATATTGTCAACAACATACAGTCTAAGCTTTCATTTAAACCAAACTTCTGACCCTGGAGACTGAGATAAGTTAAGAGGTTAGATTCCCTAGGAATGTATTCTCCATTGCTTATAAATTGACTTTCATATTTTTTTTTCCTCTCCAGATGACTAAAAATAGACTCTAGATTAAGGACAGTTGACTATTTCTCCAGGGCTCCAACAATGACTCATCCATTTAAACATGAAAACTAAGTGGTTATCGGCAGTGTAATACTAGTAAAAATGTACAAGTTGTTGAATACATACAGAGCATATACAATGGAAATGCAGTGTATGATTACGCTATGCCAGATGTTATATTTGTGATTTATGGTACTTATTTGCTGAGCCATGTGATGTATATTCTGTCTGCTGAAATTATTTTCATGGAATCCATCACAAAACTTTCATTATTGGATGGATTATATATAATTAATTTCTTAATTCAAATTTTATAGAACAAAAGGAAAAATTGTATTCTAATGAAAGAAATATTGCTACTAAGATAATAACAATCATAATTTTACTGGGCGGGGAGGGGTTGTCTTATTCAAAACAGATGCAGATCCAGGTATGGGAAGAGGTTCCCAAATTCCCTAGCCCATTTTCTTCTCCAGTCCCAGCCTTTACCCGAAAAAATTAGAATGGGGAATCCCTTTCCATGCTAGATAAAGTTGTAGTATGAGGAACTGAAGAAGATTCCCTAAAATAGGGGAGAAGCATATTTCATAAATACACATATTCATATTTATAAATGTATTTTCCCTCAAAATACATTTCTAAAACTCTTTTTCCTTAAAAAATTTTAAAATATATATTTTAAACCAATTCTAAATGGTTCAAAAATGAACCACATTAGAACATTCAGGAGGTGGAAAGATTGCTTGTTTGTTTAATATGCTGCCCATCTCATTCTGCAAAGCAACTAAATAACTAAATTCCAGTCTATGCTGGCTAGGAAAGTGTGAATCAAGGCAGTTCATTTGGGGATTCACAGAGTTAAAATTTCTCCATCATCCCTATTAATGGGATTAGACCTAAAATACCTCAGAAACAGTTTTCATCTCCACTCTCTTTTCTGCGAATCCTACTAGAAAGTTATTTAGAAACAATGTCTGCTAAGAGATATGTCCACTTTTTAAGGCATTCAATCAAAATGTTTTTTAAATACCCAAATTTAAAACTTCAGATGTTTTTTTTAATCTATACACCATCATGACTACCTTATATAAGGCATGTGAATTACCTGGGGGTTTTCTTGCATAAACATTCATGGGCAACCTGATATTGGCCAAATGCTCTAGGAAAATGTAAGGGTTATATTAGCAATCAGAGCTTTCCACAAAACCTCTGCTGTCAGGCCACAAAGACAGGGGGAGAAATTGTAACATTTGACATGGTTCACAGATTTAATCCAAAACAGCTCTAATTAATCTCCCCAGCTTTGCAAAAAAAAAAAAAAAAACAACCCTGTGCCATGTACAGCTGTATGGCATTGGTGCTCTCCTGTCTTAAATTTTATAGGAATTGAAATTTCATTACCAGAACGTCCCTTTTGACTCCCCAGATCTGAACTGGCAAGAATCTGATGGACCATTTATCAAAAATGAGTCCTCCCCTCACCCCTGTCTTCATCTATCTATCATTTACATCACATTTTCAATTCCACCTTGCGCTATCAATGACACAAATTTTTCTTTGGGGGTAAATCCTATTTACACAGCCAATTATGGCAGGGTTCCAAATCCCTTTGTTTTACATAAGACTGGTCAATTGGCTTTTAAAACAGCAGGAGTTCTGCGTAAAAGTTAAAATAATCTCACGTTATTCTGACACTGCTAAAACAAAGTACTCCTGAAATCTTTCTCCTATAAGAGATTTCTTTTTAAAACAAAATTAGCAGCTGTATTTCATTTGCACACAGATCCAATTAGAATCGTGGCATTCCCTAGAGATTTTCTTTTAAAGAGTGGGAATTATTTAGTGCACCCTGCCATGAACACATTTTACTCCGATACCTCTGAATAACTGACCTGTTTTTGACCTAAACCTTCTATTATTTGCATGCTGGAAGCTATGTATGCTGCATATCCTGCTAAAATCTGTGCCTCTACTACAGCCACTCAGAAGCATTTATAAAGAGACCTCCACGTCCAATCTAAATGCCTAGAATTTACCTGTTGTTTTTCTTTTATACATATAAATAGCTGCATTTCCATTCTCTCTTTGTTTCTCATTTTCATTTTCTTCTAATATCTGCATGTAAATGTCTGAAAATAGCATCTGTAATTGAGGATTATGAAGTATAGCCAGCTCCTGACAGGCTGCTAAGGAAGATGGATTATCCTCATTTTTCTGTAAATTTTGTCAATTTTGGAATTCATAAGCTATCAACACTGATCAAAATGTGACCACGCAGCTGTGTCAAAAAGAAAGGAGCAATGACGATGTAGCTCCCTTGTTTGCAGACGAGATTGGGTCACAACTCGGTCCTCCCACCCTCCTTCCCTTTGCCCATTCCTCCAGAGCAGAGAAAGGCAGGAAAAAAAGAGGGTAAAACACAACCACTATCTGCTGGCCAGCTGTAGCTACTGGCATTTTCAACCACAGCCTGCTCCCACCGTCCCCAAAAATGTTTACATAAACAAATTGAACGTACACAAATTCTCTAGTGTGCCAATTCAAATCACGAAGTCTAATTTATGGCATGTTCTCCCTTCTTTATTTATCCCTAAGTAGGGAACACGATTTTCATTCAGGAGGTTTGTTATGTTCCACTCCTACTAGACAATCACAGCACACTTGAGGCAATTGTTTAGCTTCTTCCTCTCAATTTTCCCATTACTGGGAGTAAGTACTGTTGGGACTCTTTAATAGCCTGACTGCAGCCCATATCAATAACAGATGAGGTTTAATCGTCCAACACAAAAATTATTTAGGCTTGGTAAGGACATTCAATGTCATTTGCATAATGGCATTTCTATCCTGTGCACCTAACCCATCGTGCATAAACAAGGCCCCAGGAACCATAAATAATAATAAATCACAATGTCCACGCGCCTCTTGCTGTAATAGGAGCCACTCTTTGTAGAAATTATTTCGGTAGAAAATGGGCACTGTAATTTTAAAGAGATGTGGTAGGACACAGATCCATAAATTACATACCCTCTTGCACTCTTTCTGGGTTTCTTTCTCATATGCACCCTCACATATAGGCATATACAAACACACACACAAATATATATATGTTTCTTTAGAAGTTTTCTCAGAATTCAGTTTAATTGTTCTTTAAAATTGGCCTTGTTAATCTTTTTCTGTAAAACATTAGCAATGAATATGACAAAAGAAGGTCTTGTGGCACTTAAAATAGATATATGAATATTAATTTTCACACACTATGGTCTGTTTCCTTAGATAGACCTAAATTTGATGGGCTTCTAGTTAATATACTTGGGACTTCAACCTTCACTGATTATGCTACCAAATGAATGTTTGGAGTCCTAGCTAAATATCCTTGTATGTATGTATGCATAGTATGTGTGTGTGTTTATGTGCATGTAAGTTATAGAAATTAAATGCACAATCTTAAACAGTGTTAGCTGTTCGATTGATTAAAGCCTTTGCATCTAACTATGAGTACCTGAGGTAATAGTGAAATGCTCAACTATTCATTAATGGAAATATTCGCTTTTAATAAACAATGGGATTTAATTTTTCAGAAACAAATAAATCAATGCAATGTTTATCACATATCCCACTCCCCTCACCTAAGATGAACCCCAGTCACTCTAGTTTGTACTATTTTCCTCTTTAAATATTTTTCATTTTATCAATTCATCGCATGTGCCAAAGGTGCTTTTTCAAAAGGCAACTGGACTTTCTTTGTTTTTTCTTGAAGACATTTCACTTCTCACTCAAGAAGCTTCTTCAGTTCTGAAGAAGTTCTGAAGAAGCTTCTTGGATGAGAAGCAAAATGTCTTCAAGGAAAAAAACAAAGAAAGTCCAATTGCCTTTGGAAAAGCACCTTTGGGGCAACCATGACCTGGATGCTTGAGAATCTCTATAGTCATTCCAATTGCATATGATAAAGAAAGAGATACTATTACCTCACAGTATTCATTTATATCTCCGCCTCTTCTTCCAATCCTCCTTGGATTCATACTACCAGATAGTGTATGTATGGCCATACAGCAATACCTCAAAACATGATTGCACGAACCTCACACATTACACAGGGCTAAAGTATAATCTTACTGTTGTGAACTCAGCATTAGCACAAATATAGGATTAAGAATAAAACATGGCCTTTTAATAATGTAGAAAATCTCCTATTGAAGCTACTCTCTGCTATTAATGTTTCCCTCTAGTCTTGTGTGCCTTAGTACTACTTTTCATACTTCAGTGCTCTTTTCACATATGGCACACTGTAATCACCGTTAAGTAGAAAATCATTAGAAACAGAATTTTTGTCTATATTTACGAAAGCAGAATATTGCGCCTGAATGATGTTTAGCAAGTCCTCTTTTAACTTATTTTTACATGAATTATTGTTTGAAATTTCTCGCATTAAAAGCATCTTATATTTGCTTGTACAATTCTTCAGTAGTCTGTAAAATGAGTTAATAAAATAATAAAATAATCCCCCCCTTCCCCACAATGCAACAATTTGTGATGAGCTAGACAAGAGTCTCAAACAGTAAATAAAAAATCATGTTGCCAAGAAGTAAATCCACAGTGTTGTCTCATGTTTCCACCTGGGTTACTGACATGACTATAGCCTTGTTGAACTGAATTTCTCTAACAGCCACGGTGAAGAGCAAGATTTCCTATACACGGGACGGGAAGATATTTACTGTCAGGTAAGTTTTTTGTTGGGCAAAATCAATCTGCAAGCAGAGGTCGCTACTGGCCAAATACTCAAGAGCATTTGTATTATAACTATGAAGCATGGAGCAAAACCAACTCTCACAGCATAGTTCCATAGTGTTATTGTTAATATATTTTTATCCTTATGATCTATCTGTGTGTGTGTATGTCTGTATCTGTATCTGTGTGTCTTGTCTGTGTGTGTCACACATATCCAATGTTTTTGCCTCCTATTTTCTCCACAACAATGTCCCTTTGAGGTGGGTTGCGTTGGCAAACAATGACTGGCTCAAAGTCACTCAGGAAGCTTTCATATCTAAGGGGAATCACAGTCTCCCAGTTTGAAGTCCAACTCTTTTACCACTATACTAAATTGGCTCCCAATTATGGTGGAAGAGAAATTAAGTCATGATTAGAGGTGGGAGTGAAGCTAATATATATCATGACACCACGTCCATTTCTCTTTCTCTGCTTATTCACAAACTTTTTCACTGCATCCAAACTCCAGAACTGTCTTCCAACTGATGGCCATTGTTTATAGGGTTGATCAACACCAACTAGTTACCCCATCTTAAGTACGGATCACCAACCATTTCTGGAATCAAGAAAAACATTATTCTTGTCCTCTACTCACCTCCAACCACTGCAAAGTCACTTTCCTTTTCTACATAAAAAATAGCATTTCCTGGTTTGTGCCAAATCTTAGACTACTGCATGATTTCTCCACTGTCCTTTACTTCCTTCTAGGCAAATTCCTGCACTTTGGTTATTGTGCCCAATGGCAGCAATGCTGCCTTTCAGTTGCTGCTCTCCAAAGCATTTTATATTGTGCTGCTGAAATGAAAGCTTCCCAGGGCTGAATACACTGAACCACTGAACATTCATTTCTCCAAAGAGGACAAGTTTCTATAATCTGTTATATCTTTAACTGAGATGGCTACTTGTATGACATGAATACAGTCTTTTATTTAGG
>JANHFM010003333.1:25651-42236 GCA_032468115.1 Grayia smithii | reverse complement strand
CCACACATCTTCCACCAGCCAAGGTTGAGAAACACTGATTTACATCAGTTGTGGCAAAGGAGGCAAAAGGTAAATGAATTTAATTATATATTCCTTTGACAATAGATCTGGAGATTCTATCTCCAAGAACTATATAATAAGCCAATATTACTCATAAGAAAAATTGAGGTAGCATTAGTCCTTTCTACTTAAAAAATGTAGAGACTGCAGAATTGTTATTATTTTAAAGCATATATGGATATTATACATACACATACGCCCACACATTCTCACACACACAAGGTTGTTTAGATTATTTTTCAGAATGTTTTAAAAGTTCAGAGCACTTATAACAACACTAAGCTCTTTGCAGAATATCTTCTCCTACAGTATTTTCTAGGCTCAGTATATGACCCTATGATTGCATGATTATTTTAAAACCACAAACAAAGCAAACTCTCTACAAAAAAGCCTGCCTACTTACCATATTTAAAAGAGAAACAAAGCTGAAATGAATATTTCAGTGAAATCCCTGTCCAATCTGCCTATTTTTTTTTAAATTAAAAAAAACTTGTTTCCCTTCCAATATGAATGAGGTAGATTTTTTTAGGACACACGCCATTCTCCTTCTGGGTGACAATTGCAATTGTTTGTGCAGGCCCAAGCAAGCAGTGCAGACAGAATGTTTATCAGGCGCTTATTAGGGCAGCCTAAAAGCCTCAGATTGTGTTCAGCTTGACGAACCCTGATACATTAAAAGACAGAATGCCTAGGGAAACTGTAATATCTACTACCACATTTTATTTACTTGTACGCTGCACATGTTAGATCACAAGAAGCAGCAAATACCATTAATAAAGTGTAGCTGAGCCATGAAATTGCAATATGTTGTGTACTAACTCCTAAGCATGCACATACTTATTAACAATATCGCTCATCTCCAAAGTATATACTGAGAATTTCCATTTTTAAAAAATCAGCTATCTATTTAACTGATAATATGCCACCGTATTCACCCATTTATTCTAAAGCAGTCGTACTCTTGAGCATGCCCTATAAAAATTGGTGCTTATTATGTCCATTCCTGTGTTCAGATTATATTAAAGTCCATAAAAAGTTACAATCATATCATACATAATGGACTCTACTTTGAAAAGTCAGGAGAATTGGCTTTGAATGGATATTAAATATTCATCTTTAATATAGGCTTCAGAAATGTATTGTTTGCAGATATGCTGTACTGTGCAATGCATATTCTGGAATAGGGGGAAAGCAGATTGGGATATATCAATAGATCTCTGATACAACGTTTCCTCCTATAATCTCTATACTACTAAAACTCCGCTGACTGCTTAATACCTTGCAACCTTCAAATGGGCGAAATTGTAGAACAAGTGTTGGGCAATTATTATTAAACCAAGAAAGAGCTAACTTATAGATTGCCAGGACCCATAACTTTTGTGGAAATGAAATTTGAGGAAAGTGTGGCCACTTGAGTACCATCCTGCACTACACTTCCCAGAAACCCATATGTTGCATGGACACAGAAAAATAGGAGTCTCATGTCCCCACCCTCTTCCCTGCCTCCCTCTGGATCCTACTGCCAATCGGCAGGCAGCAAGGCCCAATGGGCGAGTGATCATTATCTTCTCTGGGGCTCAGGCCTAAATTTGAAATCTGTTAATGGCTGATGAGAGAAGGAGCAAATCAAATGCCTGCTAGAGAAGATAGCGCTGGTTGGGGGATGCCAGCAGTTGAAGGCGGAGCCTATCCCTCCAAGGAAGCAGGGAGGGTCTTGGGGACACATTGAAATGGGGAGCATTAGTTTTCCTCACAGTCCATGGCTCTCTTGATTCCCTTTCCCCCCAGCAGGCAGTTCTGTAATTCAGAGAAGGAACAGGAGATCTCTTCACTGTGCCCAGCATGTTGTGAAAACTCCACAAATCTCTTAGCATGTTGAGTGGATCAATCCCTAATATAAATCCATAACTTGGCTGTTTGAGTAGGACATTGCACATAAACATTGCAGTTGTGTTGTGTTACTCTAAATTTCAAGTATAATATATTGTGTGAGTGACAACTATGTGAATGCTTGGCAACCTCTCTCCACCACTGTTGTGCATTTAACTCATCAACTTCTGGATCTTAGCAAAATGCTAGGAGTCTGAAGTTTCTCTACCTAACAGTTTTAGGACTAGGGACCATATTCACTATTTTCATCATAACTTTTCAGGGAGCTCTGGGAGACCAGAGCCGAGTTATACTCATTTTTAAAATAACTCAGCACTATCTGAACGTATCATGTTTTAGATAATATGGGAAATCTTGCTTTAAATGATGTGCCAATGGATTCCCTTATAACAATACCTACAAAAGAAACCAGAGAATACTGATAATTTATATCATGGAAAAATACAAGATATGTTCAAAAACAAAGCACAGAATATTACAGAAAAAGGCTTTGAACCGGTACAGCAAGATTTATTCATTACTTCAGATTAAGTGCAAAATGTACTACCATTTCCAGAACCATACTGTAATGCAACACCACAACGTTCTTTTTAAATTAGTAGGATCTGGATCTTTATAATTTCATATCCTATAAGTCAACAGGCAAATTTATTAGCTCATAGATTTTTTTCCTGTGGAAAATAGGATGTAATGTAGATCCACATTTTGAGAAATTAAAGTTCTATACAAACATTGTGTTGTCTGTGTTATCATATTCAGCAACATTGTGTTGCCTGTGTTATCATACTCAGTAACGGACACTTCTATATCTATTTTCTGAGAGCAAGTGGTGAACATCGCATACACACTGTAAACTGCATGGATGATCTCCCTTGCTCTATTATTTTTCAAAGGCACAAAGACTATGTGAGCAATTATATTGTACTCATCTTACTCATATATTATGTCTTGACATGATATTGAAAATCTGATGGATGGCCAGTAAATCACAGCTCTGCCTTAGTTCACGTACAGAGTGAACCATTGTTTGCTTCATTACTAGATATGACGTGGAGATATATAGAGTTGCTGTTTGCTTTTTGTCAAAAATAGGAAGGCTAGCAAAAACAGTCTGTTTTCTAGATTCTTTTTGATTGGGTGGAAATTGTCTATTTTAACATTAGGAGCTTCAGTAAGTGAACTCAAGCAATAAGTGAAGGGGATTTGGCCAGACCTAAAAGGTATACATGCATTTTAAATCCAAAATATTACATTCAGATAAACTAAAGGATTTGCAGTTCTCTCTTAGGCCATCCAGTGGTTATCTTTGCTACATAAAAGCATTGCAAAATATAATACAATTAAAAATACACTATATTCTGTAACTCAGTTGTTGATTTAGAAAGTTTGATCACGGTGATGTAGCTTCTTTCATGATTACAGAATGATATAGAATTAGAGCCAGGATCAATTATATTTAATGAAATATTCATTTTAAAAAGTTACATGACACCATTCAGAATAAAAGTTTTCTCAAGATAGTTTGCAAATAGTTTTAAAATAGCTGAATATATAAACAGTATGCATATACTGTTCATTACTATATTTGTTTGTTTGTTTTTATTATATTTATATAGCCACCCATCTTACACAATAGTGATTCTAGGTGGTACACAACAAAAAAAATCATAAAATTATATTTTGAAAATAAATATAATTAAAGTACAATATTCCCTTTTGGGGTAAACATTATCAAATAATATAGGAAGTAGAAAGGAAATATAGGAAGTAGAAAGGAATATAGGAAGAAATATAGGAAGTAGAAAGGAAGAGAAATTAAAGGCAAGAGATTAGAGAAAAATAAACTCTGATTATGAATAATTTATAGCAGTATCAATCCCTATACTTCTATATATTTGTCTGTATAGGTTGCAAAAATCTAGATAGTCATTCTATGGCAGCAAAGAATTAGACATTTGTATATCTCTTTGCTATCATCCTGTGACCACCCAGATTTTTGCAGGCCTGATAAATTAGCCCTTGCAAACCAACCTTGTCTGCACCATATCCATATACTACTTCATTTATTACATTTTGCTAAACTGTTATTTTCCTAGGATCTTATTAAATCCGTTTAATCAGGGCTTCTCTCAGTCTTCCCATTCCTCTTGACTGATCCATTCTTCCCTTATGTAACTATTTTGCAGTGCAGTCTTCATTCATTCTCTCTATACAGTACGACCAAACCAATTCAACCAGTGGTGGGTTGCTCCCGGTTCGGTCCGGTTCACGCGAATAGGTAGCAGTGATGCTGTGATGTCACCGAACTGGTTCTACGCGTCCCGGACCTGCCCCCCCCCGCGCGCCTGTACTTACCGATCCGCATGCAGAGCACGCGGAGCACGCTTGCGTGCATGCACAGGAAGCTTTTTTTGAGGTTTTTCTGTCAAAAAAAGCTGCTGCACATGCGCGGGAGCGCCCATTCGGCGCGCGGGTGCCGGACGCGCGCGAAGCTCGTGCACCTTTAGAACCAATAGTGGAGGTAAGTAGAACCCACCCCTGAATTCAACCTACTATTTTTTCTACAACTCATTCACTTCTGTATGTAGTCCTTATTCATTCAGCACACATACCTCTTCTTGTTTTGCCCCACATATTTTTAAATATCCCATTCCCATTGCACTAGTATGTTTCTCCAAATATACCCAATTCTCACTTCCATATAACAAAACATTTTACTTTTTTAAAAAACAAACATTCATCCCTTCTTTGCAACAGCCCATGCATTTGCACTTTGTAACATTTCTCCATTTAATTCTCCATCTTCTGTAAACCTTCCATTTAGGTGAGATACGCACCCATACAATCAAATGAAAATTGATTACAAGGACCATTAAAGCATAACTTGAATTTATAAATATTAACAGGGGTGTCTGCCCAAATGGGTCAAAGCAGTCAAGGAATTGTAGTAAATATTTGTTTGTTTGTATGTTTGTTTGTTTGTTTGTTTGTTTGTTTATTTATTTATTTATTTATTTATTTATTTATTTATTTAATCCGGGCATCAGAATCTGACCAGTAGTGGGTTACTGCCGGTTTGGACCGGTTCGGGCAAACTGGTAGTTGCAACCTACGGGTGGGTCCATCCACTCGCCCACCCCAGTGTTATGCCATCCTATTTAGCCACATCTTTTAAGCCACATCCACGCATGCAAGCTGCACGCGCGAACAACGTGCATTTATGGAAGGTCACGCATATGCATGCGCTTACATTTTCAGTGCTGGGCGAACCAGTTGTTAATTAATGTGCCGCCCACCTATGAAGCTGACCCTGTCTTAACAATAGAAAATACCTGAGCCAATCTTCTGAAAATAAACTTAAGTTCAGGCATGTTCCTTTCCTTTAATCAAAACAGAAATGTGCTACCAAAATAGCTCAAGAGAAGAAATGTTATAAAAAGAGAATATAATATCTATAGTATCAGTTGTGCCAAGTGTGTTTCCTCATGTTCACATAACTTCAGACTGCAAATACTCAAGAAAAATCAAACATGTCTTGTTGCATCCCAATCATATCTGAATTAGAAGATATAAATATTTTCCTCTAGCCATGCAATGTAAATATGTTTATTAGCTTCGGTTACTGATGTAGTACTGATTAACGTACCTTTAAAAATCCTCCACAAAGAGCATTTGCTGGAAAAGTCAGTGGAAAAAAATTGGACCCAATGAAATATTAAAATGTATTCACTCACTTGACACAGCATATCAGACTACGCTGAAGATGACATGTTATCTTCAGAAATGTTTCACTGTCAGACTACTACCAGAATACACTCCATGCTACATAGTCATGTGTTGGAATACTTATGTCTCAAGACCACAAACTGCAGTTTCTGGAGTACTCTAGTATATATACAAAACATACCACAAAGTAAAATCTGTTGTTTCTACATATAGTTTCTCTAGTTTCTGCTATTTCCAGATTGTTCAGCGCCACTGCAACATGTAAGGCTACATCAACCATGCTGCATTGTACTATATCTCAAAATACAATGTGGTATTGTATCTCAACATACTGCATTAACCCTAAAAACACACCATATCTTTTTTGTAAATACTGCATCAGTAGTGGCTTTCACTTACCTTCACTACCGGTTTGGAACTGTGAGTGTGCGCGCTGCTTTGGCACATGCGCAGAACCTTCTGTGCATGCACAGAGCGTCCATGATGACATACAGGCAGTGGGCGGAGCCTCCCACCATTGCTGCTACTGGTTCTCCTGAACTAGTAGAAACCCACCACTGTACTGCATGCGTACAAATTCACCTTGTTAGAAATGGAAAACATTCCAGATCCAATTTAATACTAACAGATTTTCATGTTTTAAAAAAATGCATACTGTATATGATCCTTTTGCAATACACCTTGGAGGAAGAAATAAATCAGTTGGAAAAAATGGTCTATGGGGATTCTCAACCATCCAGGTCCCAGTTGTCCCTAAGGTGCTTTTCAAAAGGCTACTGAACTTTCTTGATTTTGCTTTGAAAATGTTACACTTCTCATGCAAGAAGCTTCTTGAGTTGTTCAGTTGAACTGAAAAAGTTTCTTGGATAGAAGCAAAATGTTTTCAAAGAAAAATCAAGACAGTCTAGTTGCCTTGTAAAAGGCACCTTTGGGACAGTTGGAAAAAAACAGTTTTAAGTGGCTAAATTATTTAAAACATCTTATGGATTCCATTATGGGGTAAAGGCACCACTTGTTATAAAACCTATTTTATTTATTTTGGTTATCAGCTTTTGGAACAAACTTCCATAAGCAACAAAAAGATGAACATATATCATTGATGTTGCTTCACTGACACTATAAAGCTGATGCTATTTGGAGCATTACCTGTGAGAGAACGACAAAATTTTAAACATAACAACAACAACAACAACAATAATAATAATATACTGTAACAACATCTTGAGATAGATTAAGAGCAAAAGGAAAGTGCTGAGATCCAATTTGTCTCAGAATAAGATTATTTGAATAAATAAATTTGAATAAAAAATAGAAAATATTAAAAGGGTAATTGAAGCAACTGACTCTTCTTTGAGTCAATAAGCCAAGTAATATAATATATGAAAATTGTGGCCATAAGAGAGAGACAAAACATTAGATCCTGTAACCCACAGAAAAGGATTGCTGCATGAAATAGAAGTAAGAATTAAGTTGAATAAGTCTTTAATAGAGTCATCAATGGGATGCTTCATTATCTTAGGCTGATCATTACTTAATAGGACGTGAGATCAGTAAAGGCATTTGTTGGGAAACTTTATTGACCTTTCCAATCTATCTAACATCTATACCTATCTACGTTTAATATCACATAAAATAATTAAAAACCTAGTTAAATTCATGCAAACTGAAAAGATCAAGTAGGACTTTTCTAAGTAGGAAGACTGAGACTGAGGACAATTCCTGATGGAGCTTGGAAACACAAAGGAGAAACGTTAGACATAGACATCAGAAAATGAGTTGTTCTTCAGATAGGCTTTGTGCTGTTTAGGATTGTAAAAATTAAAATAAGCACCTTAAACCATTCCCAGAAAACAATTGGCAACCCAAATCCCTTCAACCTTGGCATATACATAATATGTTCTCAACATCATGCACTAGTCAATAGCCTAGTATCACAGTTTACATCTACTGAAACTTTGGGTCAATCCACACTAGCAACCCACGAAGATTCCAATGTAAAAGTTAAGTGGGAAACTGTTGCCAGCCTTACCAGGTTAGAAGTGATCACAGCTGGTACATGGAATATCAAGATGCAAAATGGGAATGTAATGACAAGAATCATCCCTAGCTGCAGAGCTACTCTTTCAAAGAAGTACAATCCCATCCCAAACATGCCCGCTGCTAGATTAGATAAAGACTATGACATATACCAGTACATTTAATCAAGAAAAGGCAGTGTACTTCCAATCAATTAAGGTCAGAGTGAAGAAATTCAACCTATATTGAATGTAATTCGACTGTTGTCATTTGACTTCAGATCTGCAGTTTGACTCAGCCCTGAGCATAGGGATCGAGTTTTAAATGGTGATCAAAAATGTTCCATCTCCATTGTCAGACTGCCAGAGGCATTTTATTTAAAGAGTTTCCTATTTAAACTGCCTTGTTGTCAGCATAATTTTTAATTTTGTAGCAGTTATTTTAATTGATTTTGTTAATATGAATTTTTAATGATTTAACATTGATTTATATGTTTTATTGTAGTCCACCTTGAATACTATTTCTGACAGAAGTGCAGACAAAAATACTATAAAAGCCTTATCACAAAAATGCTCTGGAAGGTTTATTATTGAATAATCATATTTTATAAGCATTTTGACTAAATTGAGAAACAGAAATAACACACAGCAAACCAAATTCCACTGCAGAAGATCCTATGGCATGTTTTCTAGATGACTATATATTATTAATTACAGGAAGGAAGAAAGGAAGGAAGGAAGGAAGGAAGGAAGGAAGGAAGGAAGGAAGGAAGGGGGAAAGGGAGAGAGACAATGACAAAAATCTACATCTCCTGTAGATTTTATATATACTGGAACTCAAGAAAATATTTCACATTCTAAATTAAATTATTAATGGAAAGAGGATTCCCTCATTCCTTAAAACACATATGCAGAAGAAGGAAGATACCAATGGCACAGTTTAACCCCCCTGACCTTTGAACTCTGAGGGGGGTCATACACATGTCACTGTTCCCAGCTGTCTTTCTGACATTCTGCCCGTTGCAGGGCCTTCGCCCTTTCCATTTTGTAGAAGTATTGATCTGTTGGCAGCAATGGGCTGGATAATTAGCCAGGAATTAGGGTTTCTATTACAGCCAGGAGGTTGCCCCAGCTGATTTATCACCTGAATAATTTACTGTGATTGAAAGGAAATTAAAATGAACTCCATTCAACAACTGTGCACTTTTATGGGCTTTAGTGAAGACTCAAAATCCAAATTAATAGCCTGGTGCTGTTTAATAGTCTACTGAGAGTAAATATGAAAGGCTTTCCTTGGCTGCCTGCTTCTCAGCTTTCTCATTGTGGATGTAGACTTTGTTTCTCCTTCCAACTCCTCCCCTTTGCGCCCCACTAATATAATTCCAGGCAAACCCAAATTTTGTTTTTCCTTGAAGGATATACAAATGTAATAATGAATAAAGTGCTCCAAAACCCCTTTATAAAAAGCATCCCATGAGAGTTACATTTGCCTTTTTTCCCCAATTGTTAGTGATCTATCACCTGAAAGTATAAGGGACATTTTCTGCATTAGCATTTTCATAGAGTGGGCTGCTTGCATAAGTCACTTTGATGCTTAAAGCTGTTTCCCAAAATAAATGCTTTAATCAGTTCTTCTGTCAAATAAGGACAAGCCCACTTTTCTGGTGGCAATCAATTTCTGAGTCCTAATGCATAGTAATTTGTCCTTCCTATGTTGTTGGTTTGGTCTCGTCAGTTATTTGTAGGTTCATCTCCCACAAATAAAAACAAATAACATGAGGAATCATCCTAAATATATAGAGAGTTGATTAGACCTGATTCAACTTTTACATGTCAACATTCTAATTCTGAATGCACAAAATTTTAGATTTTAATCTAAAATTCCTGAATGAGAATTTTAATATCAAAATTCAGAACTCATGAATTTGTTACCATGTTTTAACTGTTTTGGTTTTCACAATATCTATTAACATCCAATAGAATATAAATATCTATCTGAAATCAGTGTCTTCCAGATGTAATAAATAAAACCAAGTGTTCATATGTATAGTAAATGAAGAACAAGTCTGATCATTTACAAACATGAGTATATACCCTCCATCCTGACATTTTTAACTTGAAAACAAACTGCTCCCGTTTACCACTGCCACCACCCCATCATACATATTTTTCTTATTCTTCCAACTATGGAAGAATAAAATATTCTTATTTATTTAGATATTTATTTGCTATTTTTCTTTTAACTTGTCAATGGCTCAGTGGTTAAAGACACTGAGCTTGTCAGTTGCAGCCCAAGTTCAAGAGCCAAACACCATGAGATGGGGTGAGCTCCCATTATACTTAGTATAAAAAAGTAATTACTTGCCCCAGCTCCTGCCCATCTATCAGTTCGAAAGAATGCAAATATGAATAGATAAATAGGTATCATTTCCGTGGGAAACTAACAGTGTCCTGTGTGCCTCAGTTATAGTCATCCTGGCCACATGATCACAGAAATGTTTTCGGACACTGCTGGCTGCCTTGGCTAGGAAACTGAGATCTGCTCAGCCCCCTAGAGCCAGACACAACCAGATAGGGGAAACTTTTCCCTTTTTTTGCCCTATTCCAAAAATCCTCTGAAATGTGAAAGGATATCTACCCTTTATTAGGGAATTTACCTGTTGGATCCAATCTTGTTTCCCATTGAATAGAATATTGTCTAAATGGCCAGTGGACATTTCAGAATGTCCTAAAAGAAATTATGTGTTCTTCCTTCCCATTCCTAGTTAAAAATTATACAATTTGTTTTTGAATATACTGTAAGAGAGGCTACAGTTTAGATTTCAATGTAGACAAATTGAGAGAAACACAACAAGAGGGACTGTGTGACTTTTGAGCTCTGCACACTCTGGAGATCAGATTCATCTCTATGTAGCTCTTGTGTCATGTACTGAATGTGTTGCTATTGTCAAAGTAAACAAATTATATTCCATTTATTCTTCACCATTTATAAATAAGCCCAATCTGTATAAAATGCTGAATGTTTCCAGTGGTCTCTTTCCAGAGAAAAGTAATTAAGAAAATTTTGTGACCCAGGAATGTCTTACTTTTCCAAAAGTGAAAATATCAGCTAGTGAAACCAAAAATCAACACACAGAAATGTACTGTAAGTAGCTTGTGAATATTTGATATTCTGAAAATGATGAACAGATATACAGTATTTATTGCATATAATAAGAATGTTAATTTAGCTACTGTACAGTATTTGTGAACTATGTGCATTCTAATAGCTGATATCCACATCTATGGAATACAGTATCTCAGAAGACATCCATTGCTTTTCAAGAAATGGCAAAAAGGTAGCCTTCAGGTGGAAAACCTGTATAAGAGTTGCTTTTTCCAGGTTAACTCAGCTCTTCATAACAGTATTTTATCCCTTTGCTCAAATGACAATCTGAAGTTTTATAAGTATTTTTTTCAGATAATAATAACAATAACATTACAAAAAAGAGAGGGAAAGTCAAGTATGCATGTATTAAAATGAATAAACCTTGCTGAGCCTGGATAAACAATAAAGCAAGCAGTGTTTGAATTTACCAAGCACTCAGTTTCTACTGTCCCTGGTGAGTCCCACATCAATAATCAGCGATCAACAAGCTAATACAAGATGATGACATGGGTGGCTCATCGCTGTCCAGAGTAGGACACACTGAGCAACAGCCAATCACAGATAAAGAAGATTCATTACATAATATTCACACAGAAAAGGAAGGAAGGAAGGAAGGAAGGAAGGAAGGAAGGAAGGAAGGAAGGAAGGAAGGAAGGAAGGAAGGAAGGAAGGAAAATACCAGTATGTTCCAAAAACAAGCTGCTTTGCTTCAAAATGCATAGAAAGGTACCTGAGCACATTGCTAACATATATCTTCCTGTTACTCTTACACAGACATTACCTCAGGATTTCAAACAATCTTTGTTCCCTTTCTACAACCGTAAGTACCATGACAAAGAAATACACAAAAATAAGTACTGGAATTTATGTTACAAAATAGAATTATTACATATCTATTTCCAACATATAATAATCAAGCAATCACTATAATTTTTGACTTGAGGGATGACTGATCCAAATTATCTTCTGTATTTCTTTTTCTTCTGTTATTTTTCATCTTATAGAAATGGGTATTTTTCTTCCAAAAACAAAGAAAATTTTAGCAAAATCCTCCTAAACAGGATATAAGATTTTTCATTGATCTTAGTTTCACAACAGCCAAAGGATGTAAATTAAGGTTCTTTGTTTCATTATGCAATCATCATTATGGCACTTTACAGCCTCACTGACTTCCCAAAGTTGTTAAATCCAAAGGGAAGTCCCCTCATTCTTACTATAGATGAGTGGTCACCAACTGGTGGTCCATGGACCACTGGTGGTCCACGGGAAACCTTTGGTGGTCTGCAGAAAAATTATTTGCATTTTTTATATTGCACTAAATCAGGGGTCCTCAAACTATGATCCCTGGGCTGGATACGTGCAATGAATGTTTGTGTTGCTACAAAAAATCTACCTCTTTGGGGTCTTTTTTTGCAGGCCAGAGGGGTCCAGAAATTCCAACTTGGGGTCTGCTTTGGCTTCCTGGTGCGGGGCTTTGCGTGAAGGCTGGAGGAAAGTGCCACTGGTGGCGAAGAGCCAGAGGGCCTTGTTCCAGTGGGACTGCCTCATGGCCTGGAACTGGCTGACCATCTCAGCCCTCTGAGCCTCCAGGCGCCAGCACCTGGCCTTGCACTCCCGCAGGTCTTCCCTCTGTTTGGAAAGCCTATGCACCTATGAGGTGCTTCTACTGAGCCTTCTTCTCGGTCAGATCCAATTTGAACTGAGCTGTTTTGCCAACTCTTTGTTGTGGTGGCTGCTTAGCTCCAACAACTGCTTCCTGTTGGGACACTGTTGTGGCGGGGAGGCGAGGAGTGGCTGGCAGGGGAAGGGCTAGTAGAGGCTGACAAGGCGGCTCTCGATGTGAATGATATCGAGTTAGCCATGCCCACCCAGTCACATGACCTCCTAGCCACGCCCACCCAGCCGGTCATTAGGCAAATCATATTAGTGGTCCGTGGGATTTAAAATTATGAATTTAGTGGTCCCTGAGGTCTGAAAGGTTGGTGACCTCTGCTATAGATCAAAAGGCATGGATTATTAGGGAGACTGCAGACTAATGCTTACATGAGTCTGTAGAGAGTAAGGAAAATGGCCTTGGTAGACAGGAACCATTACCTAGGCAAAAAGGCCTGAAGCATTTTTAAAATCCAGAGCAATGGACAAGTAGTTTATTTATTTATTTTGTTTTACATCAGGTAGTTTCATTAACATAATTCTAAGATACATACCACACAAAACAGAGAAAATATTTTAAAAATCTACTACCATGTAAATAGAAAGTCAGTCAATATGCGAAAATTTATCATATATAAGGAGTACACTAGATTATAATCTATTCCTATTAAGTTAAATCATGAAATCCAGCCAAGTTTGATAAAACTATGGTTCCTACTTTTGAAATCTCATTTCTTTAACTCCTCTTCAAATCTGGGATGTGCAAAAGCCTGTCTCTGAAATAACACAAGGGAATTTCTGAGGAACCATTTTGTTGTCGTGTCTCTTGTGTCTGTGTAATATACTTTTGTCATGAAATATTTATCTGTTTTGTCTTATGAACACCAATTCTGGATTACATAATGGGAATGTGTAGCAAACCATTCTGATATTTCTACAAGTATGCTGTATATGTATTTATTTAACTCTAATGAGACCATTAGAGAATTTATTTCCACATAACTGTGCCCATATGATAGCATACAATAACAAACTGAAAGATTAACCAAAATATAAACCTGAGTAGTTACTATTAAAAATAAAACATCTTAAAATAGAAACATCTATTAGAATTTTGTTCATATTTTGTCAGTATCAATAGCAAAAGGGTAAATTCCACTTAACAACATATAGAAGCATTTTATTCCTAGTAATTTCATACACATCTCTTTAGATTAATATCTTTGTGACAATATTTTAATATTTTCTCTAAGGAAACAAAATCTGAATTACGATTAGGACTTAAAAGATTTTACACTTAAATGTTATGTCTTCAGCATGCATGCTAAACTCAGAATATGCTTTTGAGCAGTTTCCATATGACCTCAGACAACCCCTGCTAAAAGATACATGCCTAATAGCTATAAGATGTTTTTGGGCACTTACAATGAAAGAAAATACTGTAATCTGTATTTGAATGCTGATTTATCTAATTTTTCATTTTTTAATCAAAACAGGAATAAACATTTTAATTACTGATTTCCATATCTACATTTTAGGAAGCAATCTCTTAATTAGTATAGGCAAAATATAAATGAAACTTTACATTTGAAGAAATGTGTAAATTTTAAAAGAATCTCAAATTTATACAAAAGGAAGTATTTAAGTAAGGCAAACTACAGTTAACAATTCGTTTCCTGGGCATTCATTTAATTCTTTAAATTTCAGAATACTATAATTTTGAATAATATCTGCACTTTGATCTCAATAAAAACATCTTAGTATAAATTTATGGAAGTCTCGTTTCATGCATAGCGATGCTCATCAATTAAACTTAATTAAATTAAATGAAAATAATCCCTTGAATTGCTGATAGGGCTCTTAAATACAAATAAGACCCTTGTAGTACAGTGGTTAAGGCATCAAGATAGAAACTGGGAGATCACGAGTTCTAGTCCTGCCTTGGGCATGAAGCCAGCTGAATGACTTCAGGCCAGTCCCTCTCTCTCAGCCTTAGGAAGCATGCAATGGCAAAATCACTTCCAAAAAAACTTGCCAAGGAAACTAGTTTTCCAGACAGTTGCCAGGCATCAATACTGAGTTGAAGGCATAATAATAATCAACCAATTACAAAAGACAATTTTACTTAGAAGAGTTTAAATCCTGTGATGATATCTCTAATATCATCCAAAAAAAACAACACAGTTCTATATCCCAGGTCCTTGGGAAGGACTCAGTAGGTGGCTAAAAATGGCAATTCCAACTAAACATCGCGATGACAATGCAACCAACCATAACAACAAAAACAACAACAAAGGAGTCTGTATATAGAGTTCGTAGAAACTCCAGAAAACTATGAGTTCAAGACCCAGCTTAACCAGGAAACCCAAGCTGGGTGGCTTTGGGCCATTCATTCTCTCTCAGCCCAACCCACCTCACAGGATTGTTGTTGTGGAGAAAATAGGAGGAGGGAGGAGTATTAGGTATGGTTAATTCCTTGAGTTCTTTATAAAAATAATGAAGGTGGGATAAAGAAAAGGAAAGAGACATGGCAAGGCAAAATATTACATGACCAGCAGAGGTGGGTTTCAGCAGGTTCTGACCAGTTTTGGAGAACCAGTAGCAGAAATTTTGAGTAGTTCGGAGAACCAGTAGTAAAAATTCTGCCTGGCCCTGCCCCCATCTATTCTCTGCCTCCCAAGTCCCAATTGATCAGGAGGAAATGGGGATTTTGCAGTAACCTTCCCCTGGAGTGGGGTGGGAATTCAGATTTTACAGTATCCTTCCCCTGCCATGCCCACCAAGCCACACCCACTAAGCCATGCCACGCCCACCAAGTCACACACACAGAACCGGTAGTAAAAAAATTTGAAACCCACCACTGCCGGTACATTAAAAAAAATTAGCAGGCAAAGCAGATAACAAAAATACCTGGCAATGGTAAAGAGCAGGAAAGTTGAATAAAAAGACAGAGGAGATCATTCTGGCTGCCCAACACCAAGCCTTAAGAATAAATGTATATAAAGCCAGAATTGAGAAAATAGCAACAGACAGCAAATGCTGCCTCTATAAAGCTGAAGAAACTGCTTTGCCTGCAAGTAAGAACTGGTGGGATCACAAAATAGATAAAGTAATAGAAAATAAAGACCCTAACATGTTCTGAGACCTTAGAATTTAAACAGATAAGCATCTGCCACACAACACTCCAATAATTGTTAATAAGAAAGACAAAAATGCCTGGATTGCAACACTTGGAGGCAACAGAAGAGAAGAGAAAGGTTTAGAGAAAATGACAAAATATAAAGACCTGCAAATAAAAGTAGAAGAAAGAAAGCATAGATAGTATCAATAGTAATAGGTGCCTTGGGTACAATCCCAAAACAATTGGAGCACCATTTGAACATGATTGGCATTGACAAATCACCATGCATCAATTGCAAAAGGCAACTTTACTTGGACTAGCATATATCCTGCAACTATACTTTTAATATTATTAAACATTCTTTGGGAAGGACTTGATAAGTGGACAAAAATGTCAAATCCAATCTAAACATCAGTCTGATTATGTGACTGATCATAATAATACAAAACTAGAAAGACTATAAAGTTATTAAAGACTTTTCAGAACAAGTTTCATTTTTACTTTTAAAAATCTTGGGAATACTGTTAAGCAGTGTGAGACTCTTGTTCCAATTTCAGTCTTCATGGGTATAAAAAAGAATTTCATAAAAATTCCTATAAGCAGCAACACAAAAGTAGCCACACACGAAAGCTGTTGCAGAACAAATGCTGTTGCTAGAACCTGACAGAGAATGAGGTTGGCTCAAAAACTAACTTCAGAAGAAGAGTTTACAGATAGCTGGTTCCCATCTATTATGCATTCTCATTTAAGTAATGGCCTGCCAGGTACCCAAATTGGGTTTTGCAAAGGCTGTTCTGAACTTCTCATTATTGATGTTTATTGAATAAATAATGCCTCAAGTCCTGCTATGCTATATCATCATGGAGTGGGCTGTTCCTGAGATGGATGAGTGAAGAATGATGGGAGTTTACACCAAAAGTATATACACCCAGAAGGTCACCCAAAGCATGAAGGTCATCCATGTGAAGGGAG
>JANHFM010003332.1:110186-123366 GCA_032468115.1 Grayia smithii | reverse complement strand
GAGAGTATGCACCAAGACAAATTCCTTGTGTGTCCAATCACACTTGGCCAATAAAGAATTCTATTCTATTCTATATTAAGAATTGAAATTCCTTATGTATCCATGTGACTACAAAACTGAAGCTGCAGATGGAACAGAAAGAAACAGAGAAGGAGAAGGAGTGAAGGCAGAACTCTCTGGATTCCTGCAGCATCAATTACCATCTCCTAAGAAAAGGAAAACACCCTGCAATTACAGGCTCCTCATTTAGTCCCAAGAGACAGAAACAGAATAGCCAAATAGAACAGCTGGGGCAGGCAACTGTACCAGATTATAGCACTGGGTTCACTTGTGTGCTACAGATGCAAAGACATTTTTTTAAAAAAAAATCATCTTCTGATTTTTCACAGAGGCTTTTTGGACCCTTTCACACGAGCTCCAAATCTCAGTGTTTCCATCAAATCATCAATGTTTCAGAGCAAGCTTTTCTTTTCCTTCACAGTTTTTTCTCGCAGAGAAAAAGCTTTTCTTGCAGAGGGGTATCATTTTTCTATTGGCAAGAAGTCTTGTCCCACTCCATCTGACTGTAGGTCTTCAGCTTTGCATCTGGAATGGCTTTTTTTGTAATAATGGTTCGCATTTTATTATTGTTCTTTTTTGCTTGTTAAACAAATCAATATGAGTAAAATGGAGGAAACATAGTTCACTTTATTCTACTTCTGTAAAAGTGGGTTTTTTTGCTCTGATACTCATGATGACCCTGGAGAGTGAGAAACTGATTTAATTAGTTTTTGCACTGTTAGCCAGTTGGTGGTGGTTACACCAAATAGCTGATAATGTTGCTTGTATAGGTGGCCTGCACTGATTGGCTGATGGTGTTCATTGAATGCTCTTAGCATCCTAATGTCTACAGAAGTTAAGATAAAGACAGATTAGAAACAGTTACATTGTAGAGACTTTCGTAGTGTACCGAAATCTCTCTTAGACTTATCTCTACATAGACTTTAAAAAAGCATTTATGGAAATGTATTAATGATTCTTCCCTAAATGTGTGTCATGGCCATATTGTGGATCTTGCATTAGGAGTTGGAAAGCTAAGTGGATGAGCTGTTTGGTCAGTTTCTCCTTAAGAAGAAATGCAAAAAAATAACAGAAAATTGTTTTTCTCAAAAGCTTCAGGGAATCTGAGCTTACACACCCTAGGACTTTGTCCACTTCCTCAAGTTCAACTGGATCAAACCTTTCCCAGATAATCAGGCAAGTCTATACCCAGGCGACTTCTACAGGACCTGTATTAAAGCTAGAATCCAGTTTGACATGAATCTGAGCAATTTTGTGCATCAGATGCTCTGCAAATTCTTCTTTATGGCCTTGAAAGTAAACCTCCAAGTCCTCCTTTCCCAGGAGGGTCATGTCACCCTAAAAAAGGCCCATAAGATATTGGTCTGTGGACACATGAGTTAGGTGGCTTCCAGAGTGGAGGAAGATGTATCTAGATTTCTCTTGAGAAACATGGCAGTTGGCAAAGTCAGTAAGCCTCATTGCTACAATTATTTTAGAAACAGAAGTTCTTGAAGGTTGGCAACAATTAGAATTATCCAAGTTAGAAATACAATGTCATTGAGTTACAGCTTTAAGCCAGCTTCTGCCCCTGGAAATTCTTCAATAAATTATCTTTCTAAAGTAGTTCAGGAGAATAGCAAAGAGAAAAGCAATTTACTTTCCTTTTCCTAGTCTTCTGAAATGGGCAGCACTTTTAGTTAGCTCTCTTCAACTAAAAAATGTATTTTCATGTTTAATTTAAGAATAACATCTTGGGTGCAGCTGGGATGGGCATTCAGATAGTTCTAGTACATTGCAAACAATTGCCTTCTAGTTTGAAAGGGGCTAATTTTATTTGATTAGTAAAACAGAAGAGGGTGGGAGTGAAATCTAACTTAAACTGTGATCAGGAAGAATGTTGCTTGGTTTCCAGACTGTAAGATGCATATTTTCCCCATGTTTCAAAATCGGAATTTCTTTTTATGAAGATTGTATTTTTCTGTGTGCTTAATTATAAAGGAAAAGGTGGGAGGACGGTTGATTAAATCCATCTTTGGCCAAACTATTATTCCCTCTGCTTTGTATAACAACAAAGGTCAAGAAGCTGAAAACCTTCTGACCCTTTTAATTTGAGCAGTTTTCTCCAAGTATTACAGTATGTATTACATTGACCCACTGAGAAAATTGAAAATGCCATAAAATGTTTTACATAAACAATAAGTCTTACTTGATTTACAACCTTACTGCATTAGCTTTGACATTGCATATAGTGCTTTCCGTTCATATTTCTGGTAAGATAGTTTAAGTGAAAAAAGTAAGCACTATGGATTTCTTGGAACACTGTAGAATAGCCCACGTTGGTTATACAGTCTTTACTTTATTTATATTCTAGGTTTCAGATTTTCTGCAGATGTTTTACTCTACAACCCAGCAAGGCTTCCTGAATGCATTGGTTCAGAAATGGGAGTTGCCTTGCAAGAATTTGTAGTCTGTATAAAATTTGAATTCAAGAATACTGATTGGAGAATGGACGAGTATGAATGCTTCCTGGGAAGTATCAATTAATTGATTGTTGGGCATGGTGCTGTCTCTATTTTGATTGATCTGTCTCATCTGCTGGCTATGTGTGACCTGGATTGGTTGCTTGTCTGAGTGATATATTGCATCCACCTCTATTGTTCTGTTCTTCCATCTGGTATTCTGTCCTTATCAGTGTTTCTTTCAAAATGAGATGTAGACAATAGAACCTGGCTTGTATTCTGATAATAATATGAAGAGAAAGAGTGGTAGTCATCCACTGTTTCAAAACAGAAGGAACTACTTTAAAATATATTAACATTTTATTTATTCAACTTACCTTCTTCCCTGGCCAATTGGCATGAGCTGAATAAAACAGCATCTTACTCAGCGACTTTTCCTAAGATCCTTGATATAGTATCAACTTTGTTAACTCTCAAGACTCTTTTTTTCTGCTATGTATGCAAAATGGACTGTGATTAATACATGTGTGTATATATGTGTGTATATGTATGTATGTATGTATGTGTACACACACACACACACAGACACAGAGTGCATTCAGAAAGTATTCAGACCCACTTCACTTTTGTCAATTTTGTTATGCTGCAGCCTGCATCTGCAGTTGATGAAATTCATTTTTTTCTCTCATTAATCTACATTCAGTACACCATAATGACAAAGTGAAAACAGAATTTTAGAAATTGGACCTTAACTCACAGAGATGTGGACTTTCAGATATCAAAAGATTAGAAAGTTGTTTAAAATGCTCAAACTCAAGATCTCATCTATGGGAGCCACCCCACTTCAACAATCTTGTGTTGAAAGAAAGTGCTAAAGAAAGGCTAAAGACCTCCAGTGAGCACTATAATTCTCAGGGACTTGAATTTTGGTTTCCTTGATCCAAATCAAACACTTTAATCCCTCTATAATACATTGGTTAGCATATGCAGGGATTTCAGATGCATCTGTCTTGGAGTTTGAATTGAAGCTGGCTATGTTCTTTATTTAATTTTGGGAGCTAAATCAATTATGCTTTTATATTATATACATGATTGGGCTTGTTGAGAAGAGGGTTGTATTCTGGTTTAGGCAAATATATGCTTAATCTAACTGAGGAGGAATGTTCTCCTTGTAGTCATAACGCGCTACTACATATTGTAGGGACCAATGGTGAACGACTTCTGAAAAAGCTTGCCAAGAAAACTGCAGGGTTTGTCCAGGTAGCCTCTGAGTATCAGACGTTATTGAATGGAAGAAAAAAAATGTACCGTAACTAATACATATAACAGCAGTTTACAAATGACACATATTAGTTAATCAGCAAGGAATAAAATATCTTACACTTAGGGCATTCAGGCCATTTAAGTAGAACCAAACAAAACCAACAACAAATTGTATTATTGTATATTAGCAAAGTGTAATCAAAATGTATTACTGGTAATATTAATTGGGGAATCTCATACTGGCCTTATAATTAATTGACTTAAAATTTTAAGAGAAAAGTTTAAAAAATAGTGGGTTTCAAAAATATTTCTTTACTTTTCTGCTTTTTGCAGTGTGGTTTGTATAGATTAGTACAAATTAAATAAAAATATTTTTGAGTTGTTTTTATTTAAGTCAAGAAAAGAAAAAAAATGACTTGTGCTTCCATTATCTATGGCAGATGAATTCCAAGTTAAAACAAAACAAATGTTTGTCTTAATTATGCCCTGTAAAGTCTAAAAATAGCAGATGTTGCAGTACTGTTGTAGAAGCTTTGGAAAATTAAGTCAACATTGAGAAGTGTAGTTGCTTTTTAAGGTAGCTTATCTCTCCAGTAGCTTTTCAACTTCTCATATCTCTATTTTAAACTGCATACAGTTTTTATGAAGCTACTGTACTCAACAACAGCAAAGGAAATATCCACTCTTCATATCCTTGGACAGCTCACTTCTAAAATATTCTATAGTTTATCTGTCAACTTATTTGGCTGATTAACTTTTCCAAAAATATTTTGGAGCCTTCTACTCATGGAAGAGGGAGTTACAATAAGAGACTAGGTTTTTTTGAACCGATATACTTCCTGTAGTAAAACATTTTCCATCTTATCCATGTTAAGTTTCATTTTATTCTCTGACAAACCGTTTTTCAGAGCCCAAAGTCATGCAGAAGTTGTAGAGATATCTAATCTTGAATTCCTCTGAAAGAGAAGTATACCTGAATATCATCAGCATATCCATATCTATAGCTTTAAATATGCAAATAATAACATTTCCCTGACTTCAATAATATAATGCTTTAGAACAGGGGTGTAAAACTCAAGGCCCAGGGACTGGATCCGGCCCACTGGGTACTTAGATCTTTGCCTGCGGGGCCACCCTGGAAACAGTGAAGGACTGGCCCATGGTGCTTCTGCCAGTGAAAATGGGCTCCTAAGCTCTGTTTTCAGCTGCCACAGCCTCCTGCAATCCTCTGCCAGTGAAAACGGAGCTCGGGAGAGCCCTCCCGAGCTCCATTTTCACTGGCAGGAGGTTACAGGAGGCTGTGGCAACTGAAAACAGAGCTGGGGTCACCACAGGTGCCCCCAACACGAGTGACGTCAATAGAATAGAATAGAATAGAATTCTTTATTGGCCAAGTGTGATTGGACACACAAGGAATTTGTCTTGTGGCCATGGTGGCCAAGGTGGCCATGCCCACTCTGGCCACGCCCACACAAGCCCCCCGAGGTCAAACACAACCCTGATGCTACCCTCAATGAAATAGAGTTTGACACCCCTGCTTTTAGAACCTTGCAGGACCCCACAATATAATTCTAATAATCAAATAAAAGTTTCTCAAGCATCTTTTGGTAGCACCCAGGATGAAGAGCAGAGCTGTCAATGTAGCTCCCTCAAGCTACACTGCCCAGTAGTTGTTAAAATCAGCCAGATCCAATGATAGTATAAAATAAGCCTCTGACAGGGATCCAACTTAAAGTAGTGGAACAAACAAATGCAGGAATCTTCCTCAGGAGATATATCTCAGAACTGACTCATACGACTATTATTAAATGGTCCAGTGGATAATCTAATAAATTTAATTTCATAATGTAGTATATTTGAAGAAGTTTGAATCTCTTCTTATAATACCCTGGAAAAAGACAGAGCACCCTTGCCCTTGTTACTCCCTAAACAAACAACTGAAAAAATAAACCCTTTGGTGCTCTCCTTGTAGCAATTCCAGAGGTCATCTCTGCTGCCTGTTTTAGGACTGGACTAAATATTCCACCTAACTCTTCCAAAGTCCTTTAAATTCAAAATATCTTCAGGTTATTTTCTTATACACTGTAAGCCTCAGATGGAGTGCTAATTACTGCTGATTGTAAAACTGCAAAAAGAGAGAGAGAGAGAGAGAGAGAGAATGAGGGATGAGATGAGCGCTCATAGCTTCTGGGGGCAGGGTTTGTGTGTGTGTATGTTAAAGCTTATGCTAAATATTGTATTGATCCTAAAGTTTCCATCTCGGGTTGTAAGAATGTCTAGAGGAGAGCTATCTGTCTTCAGTGCAGTCTAGGCTGATGATAGTAGTTTAAGCTATTGCAACTGTTAATGCTATTCATTAATAACGCTAACAGAAGTTGTGGAGGACTTTAGACAACCATTTGTTTGAAATGGTATGGGATTTCCTGCCTGAGTAGGGAGTTGGACTAGAAGACCTTCAAGGTCCCTTCCATGTTTTTTTTTCTGTTCTGTTAAATTTAAATGCCACTTTATTATTTGACAAGAGAACACTAGCAGTGGTGAAATCCATTTTTTTTTTATTACTGGTTCTGTGGGCGTGGCTTGGTGGGTGTGGCGTGGTGTGGCTTGGTGGGCGTGGCAATGGACGGATACTGCAAAATCCCCATTCCCACCCCACTCCAGGGGAAATATACTGCAAAATCCCCATTCCCACCCCACTCTGGGGCCAGCCAGAGGTGGTCTTTGCCAATTCTCCAAACTGCTCAAAATTTCCGCTACTGGTTCTTTGGAACCTGTCAGAACCTGCTGGATTTCACCCCTGCATTCCATTGTTCCAACAATAAAGTGCAATTGCTTCTTTCTTTAAGCTGTAGAATGGTTTTATTCTTTTACAAGCAGTACCTGAAGGGATGCTGGTTCAGGATTTTCAAGCCTAATAAATCCTTGGATTGAACAATTCGGTACAGATGGTAAATATACTATTGAAAGTATATTAAGTTGAACAGTTAATAACTTTTCACCCAAACTTTCCATTTTAACAGTTGAACATTGGCTTTCTCTTGATGCCAAGCTCATGATTAGAAAATTGCTCTGAGCAATCTCCAGCAGAAAAGAATTGGGTGGTGGGGTTTTTTGGGGTTTTTTTTTTGAAAATGTATGTTTCCCACTTGGATTTTCTGAATATATCCTACTAATATTAGTAGCAAACAAGTAACACCAAAATAGGGTCTCTATGCAGCTCTGATAATATTCAGATAGGCAAATTTTCAGAAAATCTATAAGGGAGCAAAACTTTTTTATAGACCTACTGTATAATATAAAACAGATTTGTCCAGTCAGTTATCCACTACATGCTTCTATCATTGCTAGCTAGCCTACATAGGTCTTGTGGAACATCTAGTCTGGTTCAAATAGAAGGTGCCAAATTGGAAAGAGATTATATAAATCGTAATCAGAATATTGTGAATTATTAAAACTTAATCTTTTCAGCGTGTATCCATAAAAGCTCCTTTGTATTGCCTTTGAGTCCTGGTTACTTCACAGGCGTGACCATGTAGTTTTCTCGGCAACAACATTGAACTTATTTGCTGCCACAATCTTATGAGCTATTTCTTCAACTCCCCCACTCATTCTGTAGCCTTGGGATTTTCTGTGGGTTTTCCATCCAAAAACTAATTAGATCCAACTCCTATTACATTTTTTCACAATCAGTTAAGCACTGCATTGCCAACTAAAAGATCATTGATGGGTGAGTTGGTGCAAGTAGAAATGAAAAAAAAAAATGTGACTGGGATTTAGAACTGCTGGTTCAATTGTCCTTTCTTTTAGCTGATGTCAGTTTTACTACTGAAATATAAGCTAGAGAGAAAATTGCCTAGCAAGGAATATAGTTGTGATCAACTTTTTTGTCCTATCCTCTTCTTTTTCTGAATTACATTTCTACTTTTTTTTTAAAATTCCATTTATACCCCGCCCTTCTCCGGAGACTCAGGGCGGCTTAATGTGCTCAGCAAATCCCTTCATCCTTTGTATATGCCTGCTTATTAGGGCTATTGCCCCCCCAAGCGGCATTTTTACAAAGTCAGCTTATTGCCCCCAACAATCTGGGTCCTCAGTTTACCTACCTCGAAAGGATGGAAGGCTGAGTAAACCTTGAGCCTTGGTGAGAATCGAACCAACATTAATTGCTGGCATCTGGAACTAACTGAACAGTTAGTTCAGAGCACTAATTAGGTGAGCCACCAAGGAACTCTGGTTTGATTTTTACAAGCATTGATGTGTTTATATTGTGAACATATTCTTCTGCCCAGTTAATATAAAGGTCCATGTTGTATTTGAAACTACAAAAAGGGTCAGAGCTACAAAGCTTTCTTTTTATATTCTGTATATGTTCTTGTGCTTTGCTTAACTTCAGAGTGCATTTAACAACAGGTTTGTTTCTTTTATCCTGTAACACTTTAAACTGTAATGTGTACATTTAGTGTTATAGTGTTGCTGTTATTTTACATTCAAGAATGTAAAATGCAACAACATTTTTTTCCTTGTTCAGCTGCAAAACTGAGGAAGGCAAACAAGTTCAGCAAAAGTCAATACATCAACTGCTTTTTGTTGATGTGTATGTGGTTTTGTAAATTCTTGTTTCGTCCTATTTCAAATGATTCAATTTAGTTGAAACATTGGGGTAGAAACCAGGAGACCATGAATTCTAGTTCTGCTTTAGGTACAAAGCCAGCTAGGTGACCTCTAGCCAGTCACTCACTCCCTCTCTCTCTCTCTCAGCCACAGGAAGCATAGAAGAAAAAAAGTCACTTATGGAATCTTGCCAAGAAAACTACAAAATCCAGTCCAGGCAGTCACCAGGCATAACCACTTGGTATAAGTATTGAATTGGCAGTCAATGTTTCCTGCTATTTGCAGTCAAAGTTCCTGTTAAATTAGTCAATGGGATTATTTTAAAGGATTTTTAAAAATTTCCTTCACCAATTTTCTCTAGCTTTACAAGACAGTAGATAACATGGACTACTATCTTATTCTTAACAAACAAAGTATAACAAGAGAATGAGGACGTTCTCATTTTCTATGATGGAAACAGCATAACATATATTTATTTTTGATTCATTGGAACACATTTCTTACATATCCTTACTCTGTATATATTTGTGTGTTTCTAATAAAGAAAATAACTGAAGTAGTGAAATTCATTTCAGACTACACTTACTCCACTATTATCTCATGCTCCTATGCACATTATAGATTTGTCGCTTGAGGATATATGTAATATGAGTGACTAAACCTTTTTTTTTTTTTTAATGGTGGAGGCTGCTTTCCCTCAAAGAGAGGAACAGAAAAGTAATTGGCAATGGAGCTGAAGGAAGTGATAATGTTGGATTGTGCTTCCACATGTGTAGAGAGGAAGGTACCCTTTCTCTTTGGTGAACACTTTTCCTCTTTAAAGGCAAACTCTAACACTCCTTCATACATCAGGCTGCCAAAGAATATAGCTTTTACTAAAAGAATGAGCAGATTATTTGCAAGGGAAATGAGTCTATAACAAGGTTTATTTTAAACACTGCCTATGACACCAAGGCTACATATTGGCTATCCCTTTATTATAGGAGCCATATATGTTCCTTGCTATTCTTATCTCCCCAGCTCTTTTTTTCCAAGTATTGATGCTCTGTGTATGCCCTTCCAATTACTGTTCATCCTTAGGAAACCTAGGATAAATGTCCTATAGTTTACACTGTAGCTCTTGGAGGAACATTTTGAGTTCCATTATCTTCTTTTGCTTTTTCTATGGGTTGCTCATGGATAGAGGGATCTTGGTATGCAATTAAGAGAAAAATAAAAAAGTCTTAAAATAATATATCTTAGCTATTGAATTACCGCCTGCGAAGTCCCTTTTCTCAGCTGAATGACAGAAAAAGCAACTAGTATTTAAAGTTCACATTGGCAAAGACATGCTATAGGAAAACTCCCAATCTCTGTAGACCTTTTATTCTTTCTTTATAGAAGAATAAAATATGTGTTTAATATGGAATGATACTAAAATGTGATTATATTGTGTCATAATCTGAAAGCTAAAAGCACCAACTACCTACTCAAGAGTAAGATTCACACAAAAGCTGGTACAGCGTGTTAAAAGAACTACAATGTTTAGTTTGGCCATATGGTTGTTGTCAATGGTTCTGTACAAATTACAATGGTTTAGCCCTGATGCACATTTTTAAAGTGTTTCTAAAGCGTTCTTGTTGCTGTTTACTGATACCAGGTTGTGAAGATATGAAAAAAAAAAGTGAGGCTGCTAGCCAGATTAAGTGCTGATAAAAGACTCCAGGAATCCATTCAGCTTTGCTTCTAAAAATACCCAAACCCTTTAAAAAAGAACATAACAAAGAAGAAAAAGAAATCAGATTTTCAAAAAACATCTCCACATTTGCTTTGCATCATCTTAGCCCATACTGGAAACAGACAAGTGCAGCCAAAACCTTTGGCATTTTTTCAAATGTTTCTAAAGTGAGCCAGTAGTTGATGTCAAATACTCATTTGGCTAACACATGATCTCTGCCTTCAATTCATTGTGGATAAGGAGCCAAGATGCTTCTAACTGCTATTTCCAAGCCATTATTAATACCTGTCTTAACAAAGCCTTTAAAAAAAAACACATTATAATTTCTTAAACAAACAAACAACAAGAAAAGGGAAATCCAAAAGGTAGAGGATTAGCCAAGTGGCAAATACTAGTTCAGTTAATTTTAAGAGGTAAAAGAAACTGTTCCAGTGGAACCATTTGTAAACTGTAATAACTTGGACAATAAAAGACTCTTACATTGTGTGATTTAAATACTAATTTTCTCTTCGAATGATAAATACCTGCCTGATTTAAAATCTAACCCCCCCCCCCAAACACAATTTCTTCACAGTCATGTTCCAAACCTATCTTTTTTTTCCTGTGATGTTTAATTATCCTAGGTCTAAAAGCCTTTAGCCATTTTAATCTTCAGGGCCTCCAGAAATACTTGGAAGAAAAAAAAAGAATGAACTTTGTCTGTCTTAGAAGAGGATCATGTGTAAGTTAGAAGAGCCAAGTCTTGATGTCTTGAGCACATTTTCACTCTACAGTTGTTAAGGAGGGGAAAACATTCCTCCCTTAAACATGACAGTCAGCCAGCTGGCCAGTGCAGTCCTCCATATTTCAACCACAGTCAGTTGATCTATCATTCTGCAGACAAAACATTAGATTTCCTCTCTACTGGCATGATGCTGCCCATCCTCTTGTCAGGGTGAGGCTGATTTCTTCAAAGAAGCATGGAAAGCATGTACACTTTTCCTACCTGCTATAGTTTATTAGTCCTTTAAATGGGACAGAGCCTATGTGTTTAGTATAGGCCATTTTATCTGACTTATTACCAACTCTAGGTTTATCACCCTCTGTTGATATGGTATGGAAAATAAAGGCTAAATTCAGTACTGCCAAGCAATTCTGATTTATCTTTTATGTTACATTTTTTCTTTGTCTGTAGGCCTATGCTTTTGTGACATGCTATGTGGACAGAATACAACTGATAGGAATATGATGTGGACAGGGGTGGGTTCCACTTACCTTTACTAATGGTTCACAATGGGAGCGTGCACACTTCTGTTCATGCTCAGATCATCCCATGATGGCATCGGGGCAGGTGGGCAGAGCCTCCCGCTGGTTTTCCTGCAGTTGTCAATGAACATCCAAAAACATTTGAAAAATCTGGCTCGGATACAAAAATACTGCCTGTTCCAATCTTTCTTAATGAGTGGGAGCTGAATGTAATCTTAATCAAAAGACATTCTTTTAGATGTTCAGTTCCTCACATTATTCAAAGTGTGTAAGTGTTACACACTTACATTATGATCCTGGGTACTGTAGAACAAGTTTAGAGATTTTAAAGAAGTGAAAGAGTGAGAGATAAATTTGTTAACAGCAATATATATCAAAACTGCCCTAGAAAAGCCATCCCAAAATACTGTGGTCTTTTGCCCAGAAGTTCTAGCAGAACTCTTCTGCACTGGGTAGTGTAATATTCTTTCTTATACTTTATACAGCGGTCCCCAACCTTTGTGGCCTGGCAGCTCTTCTGGAGGGGGGGGACACAGGGAAACCTGACCATGTGAGTGTTGGGCCAGTGCATGAGTGCATGTGTGCACATGCAGCTCCACTCACACAAGAGAGAAGAGAAGCCTTCAGGTTTCTTTGCACCAAAAGCTTTTGCAAAGGAACAGAAGGCTTGAAGCAGCATGAGATCACTCCCCTGAAAACGTTCATCTGTTTGCAAAAGCTTTTGGACCAATGCTCCAAACGCAGATTGGGTATCCTGCATAGGTAGCCTTGGTGAGTCAGCAAAGCTCTGCTCCACTTTTGGAGCATTAGGAGCAGGCAGCTTGGCAGCACAGCTGGGGGAGAGATGAGAACCAGGATGCACGAGCGGCCAGCCAGTGTGCACGCCTGCCTACATCTCCACTCACACAATAGAGAAGAGAAGCCTTTGGGGACCCACTCGCATGAGAGGAGCTGCACGCAGTCATGCACCAGCCCACCTCTCATGCAGCCCAGTTCCAAATAGGTCACAGCCCAGTAGTGGGCCATGGCCCGGGAGTTGGGGGACTCCTGATTTACAATGTTCATACAATTCACAGACCCAAAATTGAAACTTAGTACTAAGCTAAAGTCAACCAACCTACATTATAGTTTTGTGCAATATAAATCTCACCAATGAATCATGGCTTAATAAAAAGTATTCCTCGGTTGAATAACTACTGTATTCAAGTAGAGAGCAGAGTGAAGAAAACATAATTCAAAGTGCTTGATCTATAAAAACTACTGTATTTCACATGGAAAAAATATTATTTTATTCAAAGATAATCTGTAGATAAAAATTTAACCTTTAAGATACCAAATACAGGTATCTTAAAGGTATCATATAGGTATTATGGCAAAAGACTCAAAAAGAACTTGAAATTTGGAATAAATTGCAATTATCATGGTTGGGAAGAATAGCTGTGGTAAAAATGAATATTTTACCAAAGTTTTTGTTTTTCTTTCAAATGATACCTATACTTAAAGAAGATGAATCTTTCAATGAATGGCAGAAAGGTATCAATAAGTTTGTTTGGGCAGGAAAGAGATCAAGGGTTAAACTAAAAATAATACAAGATGTAAGAGAAAGAGGGGGACTTAAAATGCCAAATCTGAAATTGTATTATGAAGCAGCGGCATTGTCAGCAATAAGTGATTGGTTTAACTCAACACAGAAGAGGATTTTGAATATAGAGGGTTACGATTTATTGTATGGATGGCACGCTTATGTAATGTATGATAAAAAAGTGGATGTTGTATTCAAAAGTCATATATTAAGAAATGCTTTGTTAAGAGTATGGAAAAAATATTTTTATAAATTGAATTA
>JANHFM010003332.1:66520-78670 GCA_032468115.1 Grayia smithii | reverse complement strand
ATGGGACGGGACGGGACGGGACAGGACGGGACGGGACGGGACAGGACAGGACAGGACAGGATAGGATAGGATAGGATAAATGGAACAGAATGCAATATAGAGAACCGAACCGAACCGAACCGAAAAGAACTAAACAGAACAGAATAAAACAGAGAATGCAACAAAGAGAACCGAACCAAACCAAACCAAACCAAACTGAACAGAACAGAATAAAACAGAGAATGCAACATAGAGAACTGAATCGAACTGAACCGAACTGAACTGAACCCAACCCAACCAAACAGAACAGAACAGAATAAAACAGAGAATGCAACATAGAGAACCGAACCGAACAGAACAAAACTGAACAGAACAGAATAAAACAGAGAATGCAACATAGAGAACCGAACAGAACAGAACCAAACTGAACAGAACAGAACAAAACAGAGAATGCAACATAGAGAACCGAACCGAACAGAACAGAACCAAACTGAACAGAACAGAACAAAACAGAGAATGCAACATAGAGAACTGAACCAAACCAAACCAAACAGAACAGAATAAAACAGAGAATGCAACATAGAGAACCGAACCGAACAGAACCAAACTGAACAGAACAGAATAAAACAGAGAATGCAACATAGAGAACTGAATTGAACTGAACCGAACTGAACCCAACCCAACCAAACAGAACAGAACAGAACAGAATAAAACAGAGAATGCAACATAGAGAACCGAACCGAACAGAACCAAACTGAACAGAACAGAACAAAACAGAGAATGCAACATAGAGAACTGAATCTAACTGAACCGAACTGAACCCAGCCCAACCAAACAGAACAGAACAGAACAGAACAGAACAGAATGAAATAGAGAATGTAATATTGAGAACCGAACCGAATAGATTATAGATAGTCCTCAATTTACAGCAGTTGAGTTAGTTACAATTCGAAGTTACAATAGCCCTGAAAAAACTGACTTGTGAATGTTTCTCACTCTTACAACTGTTGCTGCCTCCCCATGGTCATGTGATCAAAATCCGGATGCCTTGGTAACTGACTCACATTTATGACGGTTGCAGCGACCCAGGGGCACGTGATCCCCATTTGTGACCTTCCGACAAGCAAAGTCAATGGGGAAGCCAGACTCACTTAACAACCATGAGGCTAACTTAGTAACTGTACTGATCCACTTAACAAACATGTTAAGAAAGTTCATAAAATGAGGCAAAATTCACTTAGCAACCGTCTCGCTTTTCAACAGAAATTTTGGGCTCAACTGTAGTCGTTAAAGAGTAGAAATTGGTGAATTAATCAATTCCTGCAAAGAGTTTGTAAAACCAGGACGCAACAACCGGTTGTAATCTGGATTTTTTTACGGTCTCACAGAATCAGGGCAGATAATTAGAATTTTATCTTGGAGTACACCTTTGCAAAAGGAAGTTTCTTCCCAAATTGTAGGAAACCCAAAGGTTAATTGTAATTGAATCTCCGTAGTAAGTCCAGGAAAAATTCATCAGATTTTGGAAAAGGATATTCCTTCCTATTAATGACAAATACTTAGGGAATTATTTATTCACATCTGCACTTCCTGCGTTTTCTTTTCTGTTGAGGCTCCTCTTGTGTTCGTTCACACTTCTTTTTCTTTAACTGCTGTAAGTTTCTATGCAACCATTTCTCTATTTTAGTGTTTCTCAGTCTTGGCCACTTGAGGTTGTATGCGCTTCCAGAATCTTCCAGCCAGCCATGTTTTAAGAGGGTTGGACTTCCACTCCCAGAATCCCCCAGCCATCCAGCATGCTTTAAAATGGGTGGACTTCAACTCCCAAAGTCCCCCAACCAGCCATGGTTTAAGAGGGGGTGAACTTCAACTCTCGGAATCCCCCAGCCAGGATGCTGTAAGAGGGGAGGACTTCCACTCCCAGAATCCCCCAGCCAGGATGCTGTAAGAGGGGAGGACTTCCACTCCCAGAATCCCCCAGCCAGGATGCTTTAAGAGGGGAGGACTTCCACTCCCAGAATCCCCCAGCCAGGATGCTTTAAGATAGCTGGACAGCTGGGGAATTCTGGGAGTTGGTCTCACCCATCTTAACATTACCAAGTGTGAACAACAGTGTTCTTAGAGGAGGTCATGTCCAGCCAGGAGGGATAATTTGATCTTCCATGTTCAGGAGCAGTTTATCTTCAACAGCTGCGGAAAGGCAATTCCAGAGATAGTCATTCCACTGGGAGACACCGTTTAGAGGTAGTCCTTGACTGATGACCGCAAGTGAGCCCCAAAATTTTGTTGCTGAGTGAAACAAATGGATTTCACTCCATTTTACAACCATTCTTGCCAACGTCGTTAAGTGAATCACTGCAAGTCTAAGTCATAGAGTTGAGCAAATTGGGCTCCCCCCCCCCCGTGGACTTTGCTTGGCAGGAGGTCGCAAAAGGGGATGATGTGACCTCAGGACACTGCAACCGTCGTAAGCGTGAGTCAGTTGCCAAGCATCCGAATTTTGTTCACACGACCACGAGGACGGTCGTAAGTGTGAAAAACAGTCACTAGTCACTTTTTTCATTGCAGTTGTAACTTCAGTCACTAGGGGTCTCCAACCTTGGCAACTTTAAGCCGGGCGGACTTCAACTCCCAGAATTCCCCAGGCAGGAAAGCTCCCAGCAAAATTCTGAGAGTTGAAGTTCTCCAAGCTTAAAGTTGCCAAGGTTGGAGACCCCTGGTGTAGAAGACTGAGAAGACATGCAAGTGTCTTCTTTTAAAGCAGCAAAGTCCCTTTGCTTGGGCCTTTTCCCTTCAGCTGTTCTGTGTGTGTGTGTGTCTGTCTGTTGCAGGAGAGGAGGTGCAGTACTCAGTACTTCAGAACTGGCAATCGAGCAATTCACTTCAGTCACCCTTTGCTTGCCAGCTGCCTTGGTGGCCTCTCACTCTTGCCCATCAGCAAATTTTATACCAGAGAAACATAGGAAGGTATCTTTGCATTTTGGACCTTTTTCACTTGCTCCCAAATAGAACCTGATTACCTTTTTCAGCCCCAGACTGGTGAAGATTCTCTTTTAAGGGCCTTCTTATGGCCCATCAGGTGCTATGGCCTCCTAATTTTTTTCCACAGATATAGGAGGAGGACATTGGTGCCACTCCCTACTGTACTTGAGCAAGACTGTTGCTGCATTGTGGGGCCAGGGGCAAAGCTTATGTAGAGAGGCACCTGATACGAAATTGTGCTGTTTAAAACACAAAACTGCCCATCACCATCCATATCACAGGCCTTATTCAACATATAGCTGCTATGTTAACAGACTCCCCATTCTGCATAGTTGCCTTAGTGCTGGCTGACTCATTGGCTAATTAGATCCGTATTTTCCCAACTACAAAAAGGAGTATTTAATGGTCAGAAAAATCAGCTCTTTTCCAAACGCTACTTCATAGGAAAATATTGATGTCCTTCAGAACAAAACAAAAGCTTCCCCATATTTCTGGCTGGATGTCTTTTGTTTTTGAGGATGGGGGGAGGTTTGTTTGTTTTTGTTTTTTTTGCAAAAGAGACCAAAGACTTGAAACTCTAGGGCAAAGCACCCTACTAAAATGTCAAACTGTAGCTGAAAGAGATCCAGAAACTCCTATTCTTTGAAAGAACGGACTATGACCTTCAAAAGATATAGCATTTTTTCATTGAGTAGTCTCTTTGAGGCAAATCCAGACGCCAAAACAATTTACCCACAAAATTTAATTTCATCAGCCTGCTTTTTAGGTGGAATGAAGTCCAAGAAAGGAACATCCTTATTCTCAAGGCATTAATGTATCCTCTTCAATATTAGGGAAGACAATACTTTGAATCCAGAGAGCAACACACATACACACAAACCTATTTGGCCATGCGGAGGTTAATCTTGTGTAATGGTATTAATCTTGTGTAAAGTTACAGAAGAAAATTCTGTATCCTAAATGAAAGTAGTTACTGCCTCTAGAGGATGAGACAGGTTACTCATCCATGTGCGTATTATTTAAAATTGTACCTGTCTTATTTATGTTAGCAATTCAAATATAGCTTTACATGTAGGCATGTATCACACTGCATACTGTATTATGAAAATATATTCATATGATTACAGTTGAGCAGATATTTAAAATCTGAATAAACAATAGTTTTAGATGTGCTTTAAGATGTAGCATTTTCTAGTAGTGCAGCCACCAAAGTAAAACTGGAAGCTAGTGCTTAAGGCTTCCCAATATAACTTCTGGGCCAAAAAGATTTCCTTTCTATGAGTGAAATAGAAATCTAAAGTGTTTTGAAAATTAAGAGTAATGCCTAGTTATTTTCTAACTCTCTGAATGCCCAATCCATCTATTGCTCTTTCACCTCCTCCTCTTCCTCCTCCTCTTTTCTCCATTTGTTCCAAAGATAATTTAAAAGCAGTCTTTGCAAAAGGGAAAAAAAGAATTACTGGGCCCAATGCCATGTTTATGTCACTTTAAACCAACAAATGTTCTACGAGAACAACATTGGAATGATATCCAAAGCTGGGGTGATATTCCAAGTGATATGAGGGGAGCAGTCGAACTTCGTAGTTTTCCAACCATCTTTTAACTTGTGGGTTACAGGATAGAGCAATCTTGAAAGTGTTTCACCACAACACAGTCAAACATCCCAGGGAAACATTCAGTAAATCTGAAGTGTGCTTTTGTGCTAAGGAATTCAGTGCCTAAGAATGAGGATTAAACACTCTGTTTAGGATGTTAAGAACAATCAACCCAGGCACTCCAGTGAAATCACGAGGCTTACCGTAATATGCAAGCCTTCCTTTGGGGGTTTTCATTGCTAGAGGCTAGTTGGGACAGAAAAGATATTCTGGCAGCATTAAAGATGTGGAAGCCTTTTACTTCCACAATATCCTTCCACAAACTTGGTTATTATATTAAAGGAGCTCCATGGATTTCTGTCTAGACTTCAGTAATGCCAGATTTGGTTTGGATCAGAATAATCCTGTATGAAGCAATTTGTTGAGGTTTGCTTTTGATGGTGTTATCCCCAGGCTATTGCACTAGTAAGATGGGGAAGGCATCATTTCCACTTTGAGGCGGTGTAGCAAGCTCTTGGAGCAAAGGCAGGCAGCAAACTTTGACCAGCTCTAGAACTAAATGTTCCCTAGTAGGAGAAACAGTATTCCTTCAGAAACTCCGGAAAACATCAGGGAATCCCTGATTCCCTAAGTAGAGCTAAGATGTATTTCATTTTAAAATCTAATGTTATCTTGACGGACCAGCTCCAACTCTTGGATCAGAATAGTGCAGGCATGAGACCGGGATTCAGCTCTGGATTCTGAACACTTTCCCATTGCTGAAAGTTGGAACACCGTGCGGTTCAGTAGATGGCCCCATTTGGGCACTTTGATAGGTCGGCTGCCACCGTCACCCTAAAATGTCCCACGTTAACAGCTACTCTTGACACCTGAGAGAGCTTCCTTGGTAATTCTGTGTGGTGTAGTCTTCCTGTCATTCTCTTTTATGTCTGTGGTTGGGGAAGGTAAAGCAAAAATATTCATTAAAAAAAATCCAAAAGGATTGTACAGGATGTTGAAAAGCTATGTTTTACATGGTTGTAATAACAGACTTTGGAACAAATAGCTGCATGTGGATTCTTTACTTGCTCTCTGGGAATGTTTGGCAAGTTGCCAGTCTGTTCCCTGGTATGATCAGTTTCCGGGCAAAGGTGAGCTAAACTACTCAGCCAGATGCCATCGCTGGAGAGATGGCAGTCCGAGTGATCCATACCTGCTCATCTTGTGGGTTTGGTTTAACAAGAGTTTGGGTTGTGATAATTTGGACAATCCACTATAACCACACTGTAGACAAGCTGGCACTTCAAGGAAAGAGTGGAAACCGTTGGATCATTGCTTGCAGCTATAGTTGTATTCAAACATTTTCTTGGAAATCATAAAATGAGACATGCTTGTCAGCACAATGTTCTTGTTTTCAGGCTTATTCTGTAGGAAAATAATAGTTTGGCACTTTCTGCAAAGGCCAGAGCTTTATCATTCATGTGACAACCGCAAAATTCCCAGTCTTCTCATTTAATGGCAGCAAGGTATTTGCTTCTTCCTCACCAGATGGGGAACCATGAACGATAACGTTGATTTCCAACTGAAAACTCGGGTTTCATTACCGAGTTCAGCCTAAGCTCAGCCAGCCACAGCAGCAGGAAAGCCACCTGACAAATATATGACAAAAATAAAGAATTCCACTCTTAAATGCACAACTCTGAGAAAGAACCAAAACCTGATTAGGATACTTCATGGAATATTTTTAGATAATTGTCTTTTGGTGGACAGTAATGGTTGTTCATTTCCATGGGCAAGTTCCCCAGCTTGAAAATGTTGAGAGACCCCTGTACAATACAGCTACCATGTAAAAGTTAATCTGAAATCCTTTCCATGCAATACCTTTTACAATTGTATGCAAAGCTTTAGGTACCTGGGATCAATTTTTTTCAATAAATCTCTTAAGTGAACAGAAGCTAATCCAATCTCTAGATGTTGCAGTGGTAAATCCACCTTTCTTCCAACTTGGTCTATTAGCCGTATGATTCAAGATCAAGGCACCACCTTGATCCCCTTTCACCTCCTTTGACAGACATAAATTTTCCAGCATTTCCTGTAGCCAGCTAAAATCCCCTCTCTAATTTTTCCTCCACTCTTCTAGCTCAGAAATATTTTTGGGTTTCCTTCCATTGACTGAATGCTTGAGATCTGCCCACAAGTTTTCAATAAAATTCAAGTCTGGGGGCTGTGAAAGCCATTGTAATACTTTCCTCTCTGTTTCCTGCCAGTATTTTATGGTCTGATGGAGCTGTGTGCTTCAAACCATTGTTTGGGAATACTCAGCTTCTGCATACAATTGCATACTCAACATGTATAGTTTGGCTTAATGCTGTTTCTATTCTTGTCAGCAACTTTTTGTGGGCACAGACATAAATGGCAGTCTGTAAACAGGTGTCTAGAGTGGCTATAATGTATACACATTCCTGTTAAAATGCCAGGTTTTTGAAATGTAAAAAAAAAAAAAAGACCAAGATAAATCACTTCAGAAGTTTCTCCACCTTTAATGTAACCTGTATAATTCAATTGAAACTGAAATCTTTTAGGGAGGGAAATAAAACAAAAATGTTGCATAACCCTAACCCTAACCCTAACGCTTATATGTGCCTGTGTTCAAAATTACCCAATCACATTCAAACTCGTTAAAAATAGTAGTACACAGCTGCCATCAATTAAAATGACTGATCAAGCCCATCAAAGGGATCTCATTGTTGGAAGGTATTGGTTAGGAAAAGGGAACAAAAACAATCTCCAAGGCTTTGAATATACCATGGAACACAGTGAAGAGAGTTATCAACAAGTCAAGAGACTATGGCACAACAGTGACATTACCAAGAACTGGATGTCCCTCCAAAATTGATTTAAAAAACCAAGAAAATGGTCCTTGAGGCTGCTAAGAGACCTATAGCAATATTAGAGCTGCAGGAATTTCTGTCAAGTACTAGTTGTATACTACATGTGACAACGTTCTCAGTACTCTTCATAGGCTTGGGGTATGATGGCAAGATGGAAGCCTTTTCTTACAAAGAAAAAAAAATCCGAGTTGGGCTACGTTTTGCAAAAAGCTGCATCAGGTGTGACAAAATCACGTGAGAAAATGTGCTCTAGTCTGATGCAGTTGACTTTTCTGGCCATAATTCCAAAACCTGTATTTGGTGTAAAAACACTTGCACATCATCAAAAGATACCATCCCCACAGTGAAGCATAGTGGTGGCAGTATTATGCCTTCTTCAGCTGGAAGTGGGGCTTTGGTCAAGGTAGAGGAAAGTTCCAAATATCAGTCAATTTTGACACAAAACATTCAGGCCTCTGTTGAAGATGAATTGTACATTTCAAAACGACAAATGACTGAATGCATGCCTCCAAATCAAAAGAATAACTTTACCAGAAGATCAAAATTTTGAAATGGCCCATTCAGAGCCCAGACCTGAATCCAATTGAAAATTTGACATGAAGAGGGCCTGTGCACAGGAAATGCACTTGCCATCTGATAGATCTGGAGCACTTTTGCAAGGAAGAATGGGAAAAGATTCCCCAGGCAAGATGTGCCATGCTGATAGGCTCTTATCCAAAAAACTCAATGCCATCAATAAAATCAAAAGGTGTTTCAATAAAGTTATTAGTTTAAGGGTGTGGATCTTTATGAACCAAATTAATTCTTTTATTATTTCCCCCTAAAGTATTTTTCAATTTAATTGTACATTATTTTATATTAAAAGTGGAAAAAATGTGATTTATCTTGGTCTGATTTTTTTTACATCTCAAAACATGGCATTTTAATAACGATGGGTAGACTTTTTATATCCACTGAACTTGCTGTGTAAAATCACAGTTATATTGATACATGGCCTTAACTTACAGAAGATAAAAATGAGGGCATGTTTAGCAAAAACATATTTGAAAAGAACAAGCTATTATTTCCTGAAACTAAAGAGAACAGAAGTTAAAATGTATAAATAGAAAACATTGAGCCTATGTTAGGGAGAAAAACCTTGATAAAGTCAATTTCCCAGTTAAATATTTGCTGCTTCATTCCACTGAAAATATAATCTCAAATTTCATATATTTTTGAAAGATTCATGATTTTTTTCCTTTTGAGTCATTTTATATATTTTCTGCATTTAATTGCCAAACTATGGTAGCCAAAATGTGGCATGCCTATTTTTTTAACTTATCAACAGGCCCCTTCAGTTTTTAGAAATTAAAATATTGCGGATAAGCCTGGATGATGTTTATAATACAGGGAAATGTATTTAACTCCAGACACTCCCATTTTTCTCACTAACATGCTTTTACAATACCCACATGTGCTTCTCTCCCTCCCCCAATGTTTTTTTTTTTGCACGTTTTATGCAGGTGAAAGACTTCAGTTTTTGGGACTGCAATCCTATATGTACAATTCAGCTGATTTACCTTTGCAGAAACATAGCAGAGATTCCCAAATATGAATGATTGTTGTGTAACAATACAATTTGTTTACAAAATTTGTGTTTTTAAAAGTATCCAGCTCCATTATTTTCATGAACTAACAGATTGAAAAATACGGTTGGGGGTGTTGCAGATTGCCAGGTATGCAGCAAGAAGACCAGAAAGGGAAGGAGCATGATGTATCCTTTTATGCAGGGGAAAAGTGGTGGACAGATTTAATGGATATTCTGGTGGGAAAGCATTGGGCCTCCCAAAACAAAATGCTAAAGTTTGGTTATCCTAGGTGTAAATAATGGTAGTACAAAACATTTATAGCATAACCTAATAGCCTATTGGAACTATTTTTTCTCCTAAGGAATAGGTACCATGACCCTCCAAGTGCTACACTGTAAAATCAGCTATACTAGTTAATGAGAACTAGAATTCTGTAATGGCTTTAACTGCTTCACCCTTAGTACCATTTTTTTTTTAAATTGCAGTATTAAAAAATAACTAAAGTTCTTCAATTACACAGCAGTGGCAGAAATAAATGAACTAACAGCATTCCAATGTCTCAGGACAGAATTTCCCTGCCTGCTGAATTTTAATAGCATAGACTTTTGAGGCTGTTAAGTCTATGCTAAATGACTATGCCTTAACTAAGCATTAAAAGAATACTGTGGTTTTAAAATACACAAGGGGAAGATCCAAACCCTACTTTAGTTTTGAACTGAGGTTGTTTTTTCATGTTATACCCAAATGTACAGTTGATAAACCAGGAATGAGCAATAGTGGAGACACTGATAATTATAGTTCTGAGAAAAGATGTGTGCTGAAAAATCCCTTTTGAGGTGCATTATGGAAGATTATTAATTATGCATAGTTAACAGGAGACTGTTTAACAGCCACATGTTGGACTTGATCTGGTTTATTAATTAGATTTCAATGCCTTAATTCAGGAACATTCCTTTTTTCATGTAAACAGATGTTTAAAGTTAGTTAGCCATTACAAGCAGCGATGGAACCCAAGCCAAGAGTAGAATTTGTGAAGTGGCTGCCTTTCTGCTTTGGCCAAATTCTCTGGATAGTTCATAACCCATGAAAAGATGGGCTATTTTAACAAAGGGGAACAGTGAAGGAAGAAATCCTGCTGCTTTATAGTTACTCCTTAGGACATTCCTGGGCATCTACCTTTGGATAGAAGTGCAGTTATCAATTTCTCTTAGAATTCACCTTGCCCTGCTAAGGTACTATAACAAATTAGAAAGCATCTCAGTCAGTTAATGGTTCTTTTGAATAATATGGGTGAAAAATCAATGGATCAAGCTCATCTGCATTCCCATTATGGGAATATAGTTCTCAGAACAGTGAAAAAATCCCCAAGAGATAAACTTTTTGAATAAGCTGCCTGTAGACTGTAGATTCTGTGGTGCCATTTTCAATGTTTCATCTTGATACCGTCATTATAATAAACGCAGAGGCCTTTCCCAACATCTACTATGAGCCATTCTGCTATTAAGGTAGCCTGGATCCACAGTGTTGAGAAAGACTGATCAAATAGTAAAAATTCATCCAGATATGAAACAGGTATTTTAAACAATTAACAGAAATGAACCAATTTTTACTTTTTAAGTCATATGTTCCAATGGCAAAAATGTGTGGACAATGAAACTGTTTCTTGGGCTTTAAATATCGATAACTATTTTCATCCTGAGATATAGTACAGGGAGTTTGAATAAAAGGAACATAAACCCCAAAAGGTACAGCATACACACCAAGACTTTTGAGAACAAAACCGCTTTTAATGACATTTAAGGCTAGGTTTGGGTTCTCTTTAATACTCCCAACAGTTTTAAAAAATCATGCTTGTTATCTAATTATTAGGCTGGTTTTCTTTAATTCAGCCAGTGATGAGGGATCTGGTTGTGGTATCTTACCAGAAGAGCTTTGAATTACAGCAAGTACAGTCACAGACATACAGAGGAACTGCTCCCTGACAGCAGGATTCGGAGCTGTGCATGCAATTACGTAGGCACAGCGGCTACAAGGGAGAGTGGAGAATGGAGCAGGAACACGGAAACAGGCTCCCATGTCTCCAAAGACCAGCTCCACCTCCAAGTAGTACACAAATTTTGCAATAAGCACACCAGGGAAGACAGCCTTGACACAGGCAACAAGCATAAAAATCTTAGGGAGGCTGGTGAGGTGGGGGGAGAGAGACCATGCCAACAACAAACAGGAAAGCCTACATACAACTCAACCTTTCTTGCCCACTGGATAATTCTTCCCAATCAGCCTGTAAGACACAAAGGTTGTGGAAAATAAAATACAAAAAGCTTCCCGTGTCTCCTAAAGACATACGGAGGGACTGTTTCCCTTTGATACAGCAGGGAATGAGCAAAGGTTGGGCTCACTGAATTCAGAGTTGGAAAACCCAAGATCCTCCAGTCTCCATCAACAGGTTCAGGTAGAGTCAATTTACACATTTACAGGTTCTCCCAACACCATAAAAAGGAAGAAGAAAAAAGGCAAACATCTAAAAACTGACATTCCTCTTTCCCTCCACCTGTTCTCAAGTACTCTTGATACTGTCCAGGCCTGAAGAGAATGTCCACCACACTGACCATCTACTCTGCAAGAATGACTCCTCAGTTGTTCTAACACAGGGGAGACAATATTAGCCAAAAATAAGAGAGGCATAATTACCTTCCCTGTTTACGCAGAGCTAAATCAATGGGCGGACACATGTGGAACTAGTTATAGCTACAATTATTTTTATGCCTTTCCTACCCACTTCTTGAGTATATTTTCCCCTACACTCCCCACCCCCAGTGGAATGACAGGCACGTGAATCTTCTTGGCAGTACCTTCCAAAGAGCCTTGATCTTCTGCTGACAACAGCTAGCCTTCTTTCAGGTGAGCCCTTCAAGCTGTGAATTAGAGTTTGCTCCCTGCCTTACATGCCTTGCAGCACCAAAGTGGGAAACCAGTCCACCTGCAGATGCATCCAGGCTTTGCCCTTGGTGAGCTGGGCTCAAGCTGATTGAAGAAACAAGGTGGGTCTTTCCCTGCATGAGCCTCCTTTCAGACACTCAGTCAATCCCTCAAAACAACGGCAGAGATGGCAAAAACAGTGTCAAGACCACCAAATAATAATTTACTGCAATTCCT
>JANHFM010003332.1:22019-34878 GCA_032468115.1 Grayia smithii | reverse complement strand
AAGAGACCCTGGCACTTCGCTCCTCTATCTGAACCTCCTGTTGTGGGTTCTGTAGAAGTGGAGCAGGGGCTGGATCCGTGGAGGTAGCTGTTGGAGGAGCCCTGTGTCCCCTGTCCCGAGGCCTCGGGGCAGCCTGAGAATGCTTAGATTTAGCTTTGGCCTTAGGCATAGCTCTGTGATGAAATAACAACAGTAAATGTAATGACTTATCCAGCAGAATCAATGATAATTAACTGCACCGAAAAAACCTCCTTTGTATATATGTAAATATGGCAATTATTTATTCATGTGTATATATATAAGCCACTTTATAGGCATAGTCCTTAATAGGAAATTCTTGCATTTCATGATCTTGTCTCTCTCTTTGTACATGATTAATTAATTCTAGTTTTTTTTTTAAATATAAAAGATGTATAAATATATATATATGTATATATCAATTGATTAAATATAACTTAATTGATCACCTCAAGAGGTAAAGATTAGCAATATATGTATAAATAGATATATATATCCTGCCATCACATTGCACCAAAGGCAAGCCCATAGTATAAACAGTGGCTGGTTCAATAATATGCATCGATAAGAAGGAGCCAATAATACTGCTATATGTATAAATAGAAGGTGCTTATAGTACATGTTGCTGCTATGAGGATCCATATGGGCTCGTAAGCAATGTTAAAGTGTTTCACAGTAATTTGGCAACAAACGGAGCAAAGTAGCACCTTAGGTAATCAAAAATGGCGGCCCCCTGCCAAAAAACAAAATGGCGGCCGCCATGCGGGCGCTTCAAAATGGCGGCCGCCATGCGGGCGCTTCCAAAATGGCCGCCGCCATGCGGGCGCTTCAAAATGGCCGCCGCCATGCGGGCGCTTCAAAATGGCCGCCGCCATGCGGTCCCGGCCGTCGTAAGCTCCGTGCTTAGGCTCCGATGCATTTCGGCGATCCCATATGCCTGGGAGGACGCCGTCTCGACGAGTATGTAAACGGGCCAGTTGAAGCCCTGAAAAACAGACCGCAAGGCTAGAGGAGCGCGCGTGGAGCGCACGCACGCAGGAGGCCAAACAAGTTACCAAAAGCCCTGGCCTCCTGACGGTCTGAGAGCGTTAGACTCTAACGTTGCAGTCTTCAATTAAAACAGACTGTTAGAATTAGAAGCAAAAATAAAATCCAAACTCCTGAAGGGAAACAAGAGACAATGGAAAACTAACGCCAAACAACGAAAATTATCACAGTAATATGGGAGGAATCAGACATACATACATGCACACACATATATAAATTAATATAATACATAAATATAATAAATATAAAACTCACAATACCAATCTACAATGGCAAGGAAAATAATAGCCAGAAAAAAGGAGGGAGAGAGAAAAACCAACACGCCTGCCTCGTCTGAAGACTGAGCCAAAAAACTGGATCACATGACCAGAGAGGCGGGACTTCAACAGTTTTTTTGACCCAGTCATTCAGTCTGAACAACCGAGTACTACCCATACCTGGCTGCTGTCTCCACCAGGATGGAGAACCGGTTCGGTGACGTCATAGCATCACCGCTATCTGATCGCACGAACCGGCACGAACCGGGAGCAACCCACCATTGATTGGATCAATCACTCGATCTCAGCAGCACCTACCTCAGAGGGTTGTTGTCGTGGGGAAAATAGGAGGAAGATATGTTCACTGCCTTATTTATAAAAATACTAAAGGCAGAATATAAATACAAAATAAATAGGCTTATTTCTTATAAAGGGGAACTGTTTCCCCAAATAACATCATTCAAATGCGTTGGAATTACAATCTCTAGCAAGAATGACTAATATCTACATCTTCTGGGATTTATACTCTAGTCTAAAACATCTGGAAGAAACCAGGTTGAAAAAGTTCACCTTGGTCTTGACAAGAAGATTTTTAAAAAGCCGAAGTGGCATAAACTTTGGGATGTCCCTTAGCTAATTACTCTTTTCTTCCCTCTGGCTTGGCTAAAAACTCTAGAATGAAATACAATGGAGTAAAAAGTCTATAAACGACAAGAATACTCCCCAGTTCAGTGTACCTTCAAAGATGCTACCTCTCTTCTTGCGGTGTATTGACAAAGACTCAGGTTAATTAACCAGGCAATCCATTAAGCAGAATCTGATATCTTGGACTTAGAAGGTGAACTTAGATTTTCACATTCTATAAATAGACAGGCACCATTATTCAGCCTTCTAGCTCTTAGACTGTATTTGTTTACATGCTGATCCATTCTTCCCATAGCCAGCAGAACATCTGTACCTCAATTTGGCTCCAGAAAGACTACTGTATAAAGTCAGCCAGCACACTCAGAATGGAAATCGATCAGGGGACTTCACTGTGCTCAATTCTGTGAGTCAGCACCACACACATATACACACACGGACACACACACACTCTCTAACTGGAGTCAGAAAAATAATTCCTGTATATTTCCAAATGCTCTAGGAAAAAATCATGTAATTTTAGTTCAATTACCCTTGAAAAGAAATAATCCATTATACTCTAGATATTGTGAACTACAATGGAATAAAATTCATTAAGTTTTATGCCATATTAAATATGTCACACTTTTAAGATGCCATGAAATCCTTTGTTGGTTCTGCTGCAACATACCGTATTTATACAGCTATACTACCTTTATTGAAAAACAGGGTAAATAATTATAGAACCTAGAAACATAAAGCAGCTTAAAGTTGGAAAAGGCAATTTAAATTATGTTCAATTGCTGTTCAGTTTGGGATTAAGGTGTCCAAGTTAAGCAAGCAGGAGAGATATTTCTACAATGTAGAAACTATACATACTACAGATATATAGATAAATAATACGTATCTGTGTACCTCAGATTAAACACTGCATGAAACAATATGTAAGAAAATTATTCAAAGAAGACATGTATACTAGTGCATTAGCTATTATGTATCTTGAATGTAGATATGAACTTCCCGCGTGACTCTACTCAAATACTATATTCTTCCTTGAAAGTCTAACATTAGATGTGTTCTGTTCTTCTCCAATAGAGCTTGCTAAGAGACAGGGTTATTTTTAAAAAAATTAGAGTTCCAGATTCTAGAACATTCATGTAAAATAAAATATATCATTTCCTTTGTCAGGTGAAGATACAAGTTTGCCCAGGATTTAGATGTTCTATTCTATTCTAATCTAAATTTTAAGGCTGAGCAAGTTCTTCCCCCTTTGTATTATTCCTTTTGCTTTTCCATTTATCTGTTTGCTGCAGTTTTAAAATCTACTTTGTAAGTGACTGAGACTGTTTTCCCAAATAAGTAGAATGGAATGCTAATTATGAACAGCTTAAAAATATTAACCCCAAAAGTAACATTGGTCTTGTTCTAAGCAGACACTCCATAACCATCTTTGGCTGAGGTGCTTTCAACCAGCAATCTGACTTGCTATAATGGATTTATAATCAGCCTCTTTAACTCATTGTTCTCTATCACCATTGACTAAGATATTTTCTACTATATACATGTTTTAACCTTGAAAAATGCACTTGTACACAAATTCATGTGTTACCCAGACTGTTGTAATCCCTTTCTGCATGTATGCTATTTTCATAATGCCCAAGATTACATCATCACTCAGAAGAGAAATATCACCCAAATATAACCTGCTAAACCAGAATTTGGAAGAGAGGCCTAATTCAACAATAGATCATCATAAATTTCCATGTTGCCTCCTAGGTTTACCTCATGGTAAGATGGGCATCCAATAAATTTTACAAACAAGCAGATAAACAAATAAATGTTAGTTGTCTTCCATTTTGTCAGTGTATTACTTTGTGGCCATTTATCTTTTAAAACATGCATGTGATTTTTTTAAAAAAACTCAATAGGTGGAAGCATTGGGATACCCATTGGCTATATTGGGCCTGATTAACACAACAGAACTCCAGTACTACTCCAGGGCTATCTAAGGAAATCAAAAGAATGTACTGGAAAAAACAATGGCAAGACACTTCTGTTTAGTAAGTAAGGGCAAAGATCCCTTTAACTTTTTTTTTTAGTTCACATTCATTTTTATGTTCAATTCCAACATCCAGAACTTTTGAAAGAACAGAACTAAGAAAATGTTTTGAGGGTAAAGAAGCTCTGAGTTTCTCCCTTGAGTGGAGGGAGAAAGAACTTGAATGAAAAAGAATCATAGGGGAAAGAAGGAATAAAGGAATTTTTTAAAAAAAACAGCATCCAGAAGAAAGTGACCATCTAGGAAAGGTCTCTATTATTTTCCGTATTCCCCAGTGACCTCTGTTTCTTTCTGGTCATTCTCTCTTTGTACAGAATCTTCAGAAGCAGACTTGTTGGGTGAACTGGATGGTTGCAACTTCTTATTGGTATTGTCCGTGGCATGGCTGGAGTCCACTATGACAGATTTTGGACTTCTGCTTTCACAGAAAACTTAGTCAGTCCCCTTAACAGTAATGTAGATATTCTGCCATGCAAAGAGTCTCAGGTTCACCTCTAGCGTGACCAACTGCCAGATGAAGCAGAACATGGTAAAAGATCTTTGAAAGTATTGTTTCCAGGACAGAGTTCCTAGAATTTATTAATCCAACTGCATTTTACCCAAAAACCTTTCCTCCCAATACATTTACTTACTCTAAAAAGAAAAAGTGAGGGATGAAGTAATACGAAAACGGTTGGGGAACTGCCTATACATGTTACCTGGATTCTAAAATTCTGTCTACCAGGCAGGGTGACCAAATGATGAAACCTCATCTAGAAACAATAATGTGCACGATGTTCCATATACAATCCATGCAGTATATAGATGTTTCAGTGGTCCATGCTCAAATTTAAGCTTGAGTGTTTCAGATACTTTTCTTGGTAAACAGAATGAAACAGGGCACTTGTATTCAGGATACATACCAAAATATAATTAAACTGGGAAGAAATGATCCAGGGAGAGGGACCACTAAAATGAGGGGAGGGAATCAAGTTGAAGGATTTTCTTAGTAATGGTTGCCAAGGGAATGGAAGTTGCTGGCAAGAAGGGGAGACAAAGGATTAGAGAGATATCTACCCTGAGAGACAGTTTTTGAGATCTCTGGAGTAGGAAACAAAGGCCAGGGCAAAGTGTACAATGATGGTGAATAGAATCAGGGGAAGGAGAAATTCTGGGAAGACTGAAGAGTTAGCTATGTCACAATGGGATATCAGCAGTGGCTGAAGAGAAGAGAGGCAAGGAACAGAAGGTGTTGAGATCCCAAAGAGGTGGGCATACAGACCATGTGGAGGTAAGTGATGGGGTAATATGCATAAGCTTTACTTTACCCAACATTGTTTATCACTGTGGGAGCTCTTCAGATTTTAAAAGCAACCAAAATGTTCAAAATTTGCGTTTTGTTGAACTGCAATCAATCTAAAATGACTTTGTAGAACTTCAGGAACACGATAATTCATTGTAGGGTGGAAACAAAATACACTTACCATTTTATGAATATCCCTATTTAGGAACATCAAGAAATTCTGCAGAGGTAAGTAATTAATATGAAACTAGACAGCCCAAAGACCAGACTGACTGTAGATCAGCTTTAAATATTCCCAAAGGAGATTAAGAGGGTGGTTTTGAGAATCTTCTGTAAGCAACAACTCTCCCCACCAAAAAAGATACACCCACATTTTCAAATAACATGGGATAGCTACAGGAAAGCATTATCAAAGGTGCTTAGATAATTTAAAAATTACTGTAATTATATATTTAGACTAACCATATAAAATCCTTTTGAAGATTTTTTTTAGCAACCAGGACATAAACTTTATTGACTAGATGTATCTATTTCACCATTGTGGTTTTATAAATGAAGCAAGAGATTCTCCATTAAATGTAATTAAATGTTTTTTTTTGCTTTTCAGATCACAAAGAATGACTAAATAAAATGAAATGCATTCTCACAATAGGCACAAACAGATTAATCTATGCAAATACATAATTGGTTATTGAGACATCAAGAGTGATGCTGTATGAATTTGCATTTTATATATTAGGGTTTGGATCTAGTGTTTTATAGCATAACATGCTTGTGGGTAAAAGACAACTTTAACTTATATTATTCCTATGCCCTTAAAAATCTCCAGAGAACAATACCATGGAAAGTGATGGAGATGGGATGGGGAAAGGAATACAATGCCAGAGAGAAATCAGCAATTCAGGGTGAAACACTACTGTACCCAAGTCACTTGCATTCACAATGAAGTTTTTGTGTAGGTTTGGAATCAAGTTTATAGTTTTACAGTGACTATCTTTAAATACAATGTGGGTGCATATAACTTGTAGGAACATGCATAATAAGCAGGCTTTAAAAGGAATAAAATAACTCAGAATTAATTGTAGCTCTTGAGTCATAATGGAAAACAACATAGAGAGAAAAGAAAGAGAGACAGCACACTTAATGAACACCAACGCCATTCCAAATTTTGTTCAAAATAAACACATTAAAACCTAAGGCACAGTAAAGCCATTTCAATAAAACTTTAACATACAAAACTCCATACACCTTTGATACAATTCACTCCCACTTAATGTATAGTAATCCTACCTGCAGTACCTTTCACTCTTCTTTCCAACTTTATGGGTGAAATGGTGAACACACAAACGAAGAGTTTTGTAAATTCCAAACAATAAAAACCTCAGAAAAAGTGTATGTCCATTAACCCTGATTTCTGAATTAAAACTAAATACACATGGCACCCCTCACACATTCAAAAACAGAACACTTTTTTTTTTTAATGGCACACCTATAAAGAAGTTCAGCCCCCACATCTCAGTCACGACTCTGGAGTTGGAAAAACAATTCTAAAACAAGTATCTCATGCGGAGTCATAATGAGCAATTCCATTATATTCAGTGCCAAAATGTGAGGCTGGCTGGTCTCCTCCAGTAGAATTTCATGCAAGTAAGCAGCAAGAAGCCTTCCTAAAGTAATTGGGTTGGCAAATACTTTTAATAGTTTAATTATTTATTTATAAACATACACAAAAGCAGTTTGCTGAAGCAGACTCCAAAAATTACTAGATTACATCCTTTTGCTTCCATCTGGAATCCACAATTCAACAAGAAAGTCCAAGATCACAGAAAATTCAGATTTGTGTTGACTGCTTCCCCCTGTTCAATCTTGGCTATTCCATGAGAAATACACAGATCCATGAGTAATTCTGAACTAGGAATTTTAATATTGCCACACTGCATTGCAATGGTTTGAAACCATTGCAGATCTGCACCTACAGGAATTGTTAACCTTGAGGGAGGTGGACTTTAAAATGAGTTTAGACAATCCTTACAGCCTGCCTAGGTTATATGATTACTTAAAGACCAAATTAAAGCCGATGTTGCCCACATTCCACAAAGAAGTTTAAGATTACATTCTACCTTACATGAAAGGATTCATGTGTGTGTATGTACTCACCTATACCTGCATTCCGAAGAGGACAAAGAGAGCCTCTAGGCAAGATTATATGTGTATACTATACTGAGAAATAGTATTTCCTTGTTTGCTTACTTCTTCATCACTCAAAAACAGCAGAACTGAAACATATCATTGTACTCTCTGCTTACTATATTGTCAATACATAATTTGGAACAGAATAGAGCATTTATTCATGGATTAAAAGCCTACATTTAATTTTTCACTCATTCCAGGTACATATTTGCTGAGCTGCCCTATGTCAAGATTAGAAATCTTGAAGCTTATAAACTTGACAATATTAACATTATTATGAATTTGGCATTCTGGTTTAGAAAAACAGATTTCAAAAAAGTTCTGGATTGTTGGAATTTCAACTATATGTCCTAAAGCAGATATAACAGAGGCAATTGAAATAAAAAGGTTGAGAAAATTATATTTGCACGTAAAAATTATATTAAGCACGTAAACATAGGCATTAGATAATTTCATAAATTAGAAAAAATGTAATGGCGTAACTGTGATGCCATAGTAAACAACAGTAACAACAACAACAAAAATAAATTGCGTACAAGTAGCAGGTGTTAAACCAGCCTTTAACAATGTTTAGATAAATTATTTTAAGTTACCAATCATCACATTTTTGTCAAATTTCTCCTCCTTTCTTTTAATGCTTTGGTATTTTTGATATAAATATCACAGATACTTCTTGAGTTCATCACCCACCCCAGCTACTCCATAGTTTATACATGTCTCATGTATTTAAATATTTTCCTCTATCAGACTTTGTATTTTCAGAAACTCTGGAAGAAATCACTGAAATGTCAGAATTTTAAGTACCCAATTTGATATCAAAGATTTGGGATTTAAGTTTTGCATGCTTTAATTCTGTTTATAGAAACTAAAGCAAGAATGGATTCGGTGAAATTTGGCTCAACATATTGAGTGAATTCAGCCATAATAGTTTATAAAATGTAACTTAGCAAGTTGCCTAAATGCTTCCAGTTACAGTTATTCATGAAACAATTTTTAAGCAAATAAATGTAACATATAGCATGAATCCAGCCACAAGATTTTATGGGGGAAAGGTTATATATTTGCACCTCTGATGTAAGATCTGAATATACTTTCTATTTTGAATAAAGTCTGGCCAGAAGAAATGACATAAGTCATTTTTATTTTATTTTCTGCATAATATTTAAAAACCTGAAGGAAATGTGAAGCTCTGAAGATTTGCATTTACTTTTAAGCATACTACAGGAAAACGATGTGCTAATTATATACCAAGGAGGAAGATATTCCCATTAATCAGCTTCAGTATTTCTCAATCTCATTTTCCCCAACTATTTCCTTGCTTTATTTCATGTTCTTTTTTTTATCTCTTGTATTCACTGTTTGGTTCTATATAAATGAATAATTAAATAATACCAAAACAATTTGGCTTCTATCAGGAAAATAATCCCAGAGCCTAACATTTTGCGTATTTAATTTTAAAAATGATATAAAGCACGGGTGTCAAACTCGCTGTGTCATGTGACATATGCATAGAACAATGTTCTTTCCCTTTGCAGAGATAGCTTGGGCGTGGTCTGTGCATGACGCATCCGGCCCGCAGGCTGCCAGTTTGATACCCCTGATGTAAAGGTTCTCATCTGTATTAGCTAATATTTTATTTTTTAAGTAGGCATTTCTGATTGGACATTTACTACTTTAAAAACTATGTTACTGAAATATCAGTATACAAATACTACAACCAAACAAGCAACCTGAATAAGCTAGGTTTCAATACCAATCTCCATTATGAATCAAAAGTGACAAATGATCTAATCCTTTCAACCCCAGAAACAGCTTTCAGTCTAATATACAAAAGATCTTAACTACAACATGGTACCCTGTGGATAATATAAAGCATTCATACATAATTTATACACACTGAAAACTCAATACTTAAAATTTCACTTAACACAACTGCTTACAATCTAACTAATTTATTTATTTTATTTTTAATCCCATTTATATCCCGCCCTTCTCCGGAGACTCAGGGCGGCTTACAATTAAGCACAAGCCAATGTGCTTAGCAAATGACTAATTACTTATATCCATAATGACAAACTGAATCCAATGTCTCCCAAATTTTTAAAATTTCCTTAATATTGTAAAATCATATTTTGAGTAAATAAACAAGGTAAGGAAAGCACAGAGAGCAAAGTTTCTAGAATGTTTTCCACTGTCTTAGAGTGGAAGAGCTCCCATTTGGGTCATCTAACAGGGAGAGAAGAGAGACTAAAGAAGCAGTATTTGGCAGTAACAGCCTTTCTAGTACAAATGAATTGGGGATTTTGTTTTTACACACACACATACTTTGCTGGATTTGGTCCATTTTTAAACTTCATTTTTCTTCTGACTACCTGTGCCCCCACATCAAGATTGGTCCATTCTGTAATGGAATCGGAGCTGTCCTGCTGACATAGTCCTGAGCCCCTTCATGTAATTTCTCTCCAATGGCTTGGGAAGAAAAAAGTAGGGTTTTGAATAAGTCGGGGGAAGGCTAATGCTAAACTAAAGGACACAATGGAATGTATTCTTCCATAATTGTACTCCTGGAATTTCCCCATTTCAACCTTGCACACTTCTGAACTAAAAATGTTTTCAATCAAGCCAACCTAGAGCTTTCCCTTATCACCGAAACTCTGCAGTCGGAATCCAACTTGCTGATTGACCACATATTCATCAAAATGTCCTCTCACCACAACCTACTCATCCTGACAGGGAAAACCTACAAGGAACCTGTAACTGCATTATGCTAGTGCTATTACAGTACTGTACTGTGGTCCTTCTGTAAATGTAACACCGAAAAGAATATTCTGCATTATGGAAATTCATCCCTTTATGAAGCCACACTATGTTTCAATTAAGACTCACTTAAGATGAGAACAGACTAAACTATGGTATGCTTGGCAGAGAACAGTAATATTGTGCCAATTTAAAAGGCAGGTTTCTAAATAAGCTGCAATAGACATTTCAGTAAAACTTACTCCAGCATTTAGGAAATTAATAGTCATCTTGTGTGTAACATTTCATGGGAAATCTTTATTTGAAGAATAAACCAAACAGAACAACCAAATCTATGCCAATTGGTTCTCTTGTCTCCAATTAATCGTTTCCTAGTACTCAAGTCCTAAACCCTCTTTAACAACATGTTTCATAAGGCCCACAAAATTAAAAAACAGATTAATTTTTGTATTTCAGATGCGCAAAACACCTAGTACCGTATTAGGAATTCACATAGCCTACCCTACTCAAATAAATTTTAGTTACAATATTACAGAATATTCAGGGATTATGATACTATATACATTTCTATCATCTAGATCAGGGCAGGGGAAGATTTTCTTATATAGCATGTCTAACACATCCATTATCTCACTGCTTTCATACAAAGAGACACAATTCCTGCTAAGGCGATATGTCACACTGGGGAAAATGGTTCCCCTTCAAAAGACTGTCTCTTTGCTCCATAAAATATGTAACTTGATCCTAATTGGAACCAGATTTAACATGACCAAGCCATTGCTAGGGTGGGATATCTGTCTCCAATATAAAGTTGGTGTTGACTTTTAGTCACATAATCACCCAGGTTTGAGAATCCCAAATAGGATGAAACCAATGATCCCCTTAGTGGTCAATATAACAGAAGTATGGGCAGAGCCACAATCAAGGTAACTTACATTATCTCTATATATTTTATACCATTTTATAGAGTGAAAAAGTAAACAAAAAAAAAGTGAAGGAAGAACAGAATGAACTTTTTCTAAGAGAAAGAGAAAGTAGTAATAATGAAACACTGAATGAAACTACTAATGGCTACCAAACATGTATTAATTTATTAGATATCCCAATAGGCTATTTTCACAACACAATAAATTACAACTCACAATTTGCAAACATGGGTAAACTAGTGGTCAGGTTCAAACAATGAACTCAAACAATACCAAACAAAAATATTATTGCTAAGCACAATATGTGAACCCAGTTTACCAGTCCATTCATATTCTGTAACGTTTAAGCAAGATTGAGCATAACTATGGTTGAAAAGTTGATTTTTTTTCTACCTTTAATATTCACACATAGTTAGCAGACTCATAAGACAGCTTTTTCCCATTCCATGACCCACTACTTTAAACAGCAAGATTTTTTAAAGAAGTTTTAAAATATCTGAAAAGAACTGAAACACTACAGAGGCAAACATAAATAGAAGTATGGTATGCAGATAAGAGATGCTAGCTGTCAGCTTGGGTATATTTTAGACAATAAGTGGACATTTATGATTACAGACTTACAATCTAAAAAAGAACAAAAAAAGAGTTTGACACATAATGAAAACCAGCCTAAAATACTGAAAACTAATCTAAGATAGAGATGTAACATTTTTAGAATTTTGAAGGAGTCAGAAAAAGTCTGCTTTTTTAAAAGATATTTTGGGGAAACCAGGGGGAAAACAAACATAACTAAAAGGTTTTGTCCCTTGTATTTTGCATTGTGGTTATTCTAATGTCTATGTATATTAAATAAACAATACTGATTTAAATATATTACGTGCAGAAAAAAATCATGAATGAAAGTAAGAATAATTGAGTAAATATTAAATGTATATTATCCATTATCTTAAAACAACTCAAATCTGTTGTAACTTATATTACTCAGATTTATCAGTCAATTAAGAAACTAATCTTTTTCTAAATTAGAATACAAGTGTAGTTTGTAGTTACTTCAGTAACCTATCACTACGTTGCATCTTCAACTCTATAATTAAAATAAGGAAGACTCATATGAATTTTTTAAAAACTAAATATTAAAGCCTTTTTCCAGACATTGCACTGAAGGGGTCCTGTTTCAATCCTGTCTAAGATTTCTTCAGTGTTTCTAGCATTAAATAACAGCAACCAGATGTGCAAAAAGCAGCAGCACAAGCTTTTTACAGAATGAAAATAAACTGTTATCACTTGCCAATCTCTACAGAGCAGACAGCTGTTAGAAATAGTTTCAGGAACCTTCGAAGAAGAACCAATAATGCTACGCTTACAACATGGACTTCATCATTTAGACTTTGGTACCAACACAAGAAAAGAAGACTTTGTATTAGCATGAGACTGACTCCAGACCCACCCAATCTCATGCCATCAGCTTGCTTGAAGGTTGAGATGGTGTTTTGAAGGCTCTGCCATGATTTATATATCAGTTATGGAAGTATAACTGATTAAGAGATGTGGTGGCTCAGTGGCTAAGATGCTGAGCTTGTCAATCGAAAGGTTGGCAGTTCAGTGGTTCGAATCCCAAGTGCCGCGTAATAGGGTGAGCTCCCGTTACTTGTCCCAGCTTCTGCCAACCTAGCAGTTCGAAAGCACGTAAAAAATGCAAGTA